>JAMLFY010000001.1:5038514-5239949 GCA_030441495.1 Dalbergia oliveri
AGCTTTGGGTATTGGAGAGGAGATGCCATTGAGATAACAAAAATAGCAACAACTTGTCCCCACCTTCACAAACTGAAACTTTCAGGGCCACTGGTGTTAGATTCACTAGAAAGGTCCCAATTTTTTTGCCAGCTGAACAAGTTAAAGTTATATTACTCAAATTTTGTTGAAGACCCTATGCCCCATCTAGGGAAGCTTCCCAACTTAAGGGTGTTGCGCTTGCATTCAGCGTTGAAGAGAGATGCAATCGTGTTCCTCAAGAATAGTTTCCCATGCCTACAATCTCTTGTCCTTAGCCAGGAAGAGCACCTTAAGGAATGGATCATTGAGGAAGGAGCCTTGCCTCGTCTTGGCTTTTTGCAACTCTACTTTTGTGTCAACTTGAAGATTCTTCGAAGGACTAAAATTCTTAGATTCACTTCAAGAACTGCAAATGGGTGACATGCCACCAACATTTACAGAGAGGATCAAGAGAGGTGGAGAAGATTTCCATAAAATCGAAAGCGTGCCATCAATACTGCTAGAAATAAACCTTGAGGTAGCATAATCAAAAACAAATGTTAATTAATTAAAGGGTGTGTCTTGATTAGCCATGAGATTAAAATTATTTCAACAATTGATTATAAGTATAATTATTTTTATATAATCAATTATGTAAAAGTCAATTTTATATTTGGATGTATTAATTTAAAGTAATTTCAAAGTGATGTGTTTTGTTTAAATTGTAAAAAAATTGTTTTTTGTAAGATAAATTATTAAAATGGGTATATGATATATTTATATCATGTAATGTTTGATATTTAGTGTTAATTTGGTAAAAATATCATAATTATAAAATAATTAGCTTCTACTTATGGTAAAAAAATTTCAAAAGGTTGCCTACAATTGCAAGCTATTGTTATGCGTATATGATTACAATTATGATTTTAATTTATAATCCATTTATTTATTTTTTATTCAAACATTACAAATTATTTCAAAGTAACTTTTATTCTAAAAACAAAAACTCTTTTTGGATTATAAGCTTGTTTGCCAAAGGCGCATTAAGTCGATTGCCAGGCATCATCATACAATAATAATTTATCAATGTTTCCTGATTTAATTTTTCTGTAGAAATAAGAGATGAGGAGGGAAATATCATGGGTATGGCCACAACTCACTTGACAATGAGGCAGGTTGTACGTGCAAAGGCTAGAAGTGCAGAAGCCATTAGCATGAAGATGGGAATGACTGAATGAGCCTCCCATTGGACTTTTGTTCAACACCAAACTATGTACACTACAGCATGTTTGTTTTAACTTTTGGAATAGCTAGTATTTGGGGAGAACTAACAATTTTTGTTACCTTGTAAAAAAGTGCAATGGTAATTTTTTTTTCCTTTCATTTTGCTTTTGGAGAAAATGTAAACCAAACAAGCGTGTAATCCTATTTTGATTTGCTAGTTTATGATTGTATTTGCCTAGAATATAAGTTTCAGCACTGGGCTATTACACTAGTAAAAAAATGTGGCTATCAAAGTTTTCTTACAACAACAATAAAAATAAAAAAAGAGCAAGAGACTACGAAGAGTTAGTACATATATGTACTACCAATCTTCTTTCTTTCATCAAATATTATTTGGACTCACAATTTGTGAAACACTACGTCGATACACTATTACTTAGCTTCTGATATCTCATCCAAAAACATAAGAGTTATTGATCTGCTCATTAATACAAATAACACTACCTTTTTTTCCCATTGCCAAATTCACTTTTTCTTCTCCAAACGCAACAGGAAAAAAAAAAAATCAATCCACGCTGACCAAAATGAAATCCAAAATTTGGGTATCAAAGTTATCTTTCAACAATGGTAAAATAAGTGATGGAACTAAAGTCACAAAAAAAAAAAGCAAATTATCGTTCATCTCCTTCTATGAAAGCAAACAAACGACGGACGCAATTGAGGTATAGAAGAAAATAATTAGGGTACCTTGTGCATAGTGTCTTTGGTGGAAGGGAAACTGCACACTAATCAAATCTCGAAGCCGCTAAATTAGTGACATGATTAATCGATTTACTATAGTACACGGATACCGCTCCCGCCACTTGTTCCACCATGAGACAGGCTTCTGGGCCTGGGCCTTATATATGGGCCTCAGCCCCAGTGGAGCTAGGCTTGACTTCACATGATTGGGCTGTTGTTGGTTTTATTTTGACGTGAAAAATTGGAAAAGAAAAATAGAAATTATTATTTAAATTCATTGGTGACATTTACAGTACCAAACATGCTAAAACAACAATGAAAAAACAGTAAATTGCGGTGAGCGTGGATCGAACACGCGACCTTCAGATCTTCAGTCTGACGCTCTCCCAACTGAGCTATCCCCGCTTGATGGTACGGTCATTCAGTTTGATAGAAATCTAACAACTGCATCGCCTTGGTAAGCTGAAATTACTCCTTTTTTTTTTTGGGATATAATAAACTTCGAAATTTAATTCTCCAAGTCACTAGGCCGCTACATTGATTTTATAAAATCCTGGAGCCTACAAACTTCTTATTTTACATATGATTGATTCATTTACTTAGTCCCCCCCCACACACACACACACACACATATATATATATCTTGGGAATTTCTATGATATCCTAAAAACTTACTTTTATTATTTGCATTGAGACTTGGTAGGAAAAGTGATTGAGAAAGAGATAGGGATAGGGATAATAGAATCATACAGATGAGGACCGAAAATGGAAAAGCCCATCTCTTTGTCAAGTAAGAATTCATTTATTAAATAGTGATTTGATAATCTCTCTTGATAAAAAATCACGTGCATTGAAAATTAAAAAAAAATGAATTCATATCAATGTATGGTTTTTCCAATACTCCTTTGATTGCATCTCTAGCAGGGAAATACCATGTCTAACATGAGATAGAAAATAATAGTGCCATGAGTTTAATTTCGCCATACAATAGCAAACATTTAAATATAAATCATAAGAAATTTCCAAAAGACTTTAGTTTAAAAACTTGCATTAAGGTCCAGTACAGGTGTACAACCCAAAGTTCCAAAGCAAGAAACAATTTCTTCTTTGATTGCCAAGAAATACATGACATTTAGGAATACTTCAAGCAACAAGAGTTTATTGAGAAAATCACCAACAAAGAACTCTTGATAAAATGTTTATCATCAAATTAAACACAGAATCACCATGTGTTTCTTTATTGTATATATTTTTATCTAGACTTTTGGTAATTTTTCCTATTTTATTTCTACTGCCACTTAAGTTATCAAATGACAAATTTTCTGGATTCATCTGCCTCTTGAGCCATTTCTTCAAGGCTTCTTTCTTTCCTCTCTTTATCCACCTCAAGCTTTCTTTGCAACTCCTTCTCCTTTTCATTTATCTGCACCATTAACAAACATCCCCAACAAAGGATATACATCAAACCAAAGTCACAGTATTAGAATTAGCAACATTAAATAGCCAAATCATTATAGACTAAAGTAGAAGTTTCCATCCTACATCATCATAAATGTCATCATTGTTCTCATAATCACCACTTTGCCGCGGAAGGATATGGATATGAACATGAGGTACTGTCTGCCCGAGGTCCATCCTAAGGTTCAGAAACATCATTTGGTTAGGTATAGGTTTGCCAATTGTAGAATCATAGCATCCAAGGGAGTTCCGTTTCACTTTTAGATAATCACATTAAAGAAAACACCTCTATGTTCAAAGATTAATGTTTCACAACAAGAGTTATCCCATAGAATCGTTGTAGAACTTACCAAGATTTAAGAATGGTGGATACACAAGTCAAAATGGCGGTGATTACTCTTCAATCCATAGGTTAAAAACGACATCAAATCATTCCAGCAACAAATTAAGAAGTTCTGACTATCTAGTATTTTCCATGTTCAAATAATTGTTATGTTTAAAGTTAAAACAGAAAGAATATAACTTGAGTTAGTTTGTACAATCACATCATTAAGCTCTCCTTCAATTGACTTACTTGGATGCAAAATGTAAGTGATGATGCATTATGGTAGCTCTCAAGCTGCCTACCGACTTTCTGTGCTATGAACCACAGATCAGTAATTTCATCAGCAGTGAGATCAGCAACACGCTTCGCTTCTTGCTTTGGACAGATAAGCACATGTAAATACTGTTAAGTCAACAAAATTCAGCTTCATAGCCAACTAAACTAGACTTAACATTATGTAAAATAATTCGTGATCCTAAAATGCATAGGCTTGGCTTTTGATTCTGCAAGTAACAATGTGAAACTAGCATTATATCAAGCGTGGCGGCTTCTTTCTCTCTACATATGCAGGCCTTGTTATGTTGATTCTCTGTGGAAACAAGTTATACTACAACTATTGCACTAAGGGTGTTGTTAAACATATGAAACATCACTATATCAGTAAATACTAATCACACGGATCTTCTATCAAAGTTGTTAATTGGTAACCATTGCAATTATGCTGATAGTCAGTAAGATGTTACTTTAGAGCTAGCTGTGCTGGATTGGAGAGTCATAGCATATGTAGTGCCATCTTTTAGGCCGTAATTTGGTTTCAGTTCTCCTGACAAATCAGTATCACAATTTGAAATTTACTTAAAACCCAGTATGTGTAACTTCCCATTAAAAAGGATATGACCTGCAAAAGGGAAAAAAAAAGAGAAATCAATCAACAAATTGGGTTAGCTAGGCATGAGAAAACAATAATTTTACTGTCCTTGGAATTGGAACTTAAAGTTGGAAGAATTTCCTTAATCATATTGACAAATATATAAGAAAAAATAACAAATGCATTATATTTCAGAAAATGACCTTATTTCCAATGAAAACTAGTAAAATTTGGAAGAGGACAAAAAAAATCTAGAGACAAACACGAAGTTAGATTAAAAGTTCATATATTATAAATCACATAAAGTTCATATATTATAAATCACATCTTTAAAATTTCATATTAATCAGAAGCTATTTAATACAACTTTTATATACATTTAATCAACGTAATAAATGCTTCTTAAATATATATACATAAGAACTATTACATATAAACAATGAAAAAATAGAAAGATTAACTCACTTTGAATAATGGAGATATTAAAACATGATCATCACAGAAGTGAGGATAAAGATAGCTGAGCGAGCACCATACCTGGCACAGCAGGACGCAGGTTGACAAAGGCAAAACAAAGATCACTTGTATTGAACACTGAACTACTGTGGATCTTGTAAGGACCAAAATCATAGTATTCAGGAGCCATCTCTATTTGTTGCCGAAAAGAAAAATCTTAATTCTCCACATGCGTGAAGAAAAAAAATAACACATGTTGTCATGTAATGTTTTGATTATTTAGTTTAGTTGTTTACTCACCTTAATGGAAGGAGCAAGAGAGGAGATAGTGCTCTTGATGAACAAGAAATGAGGATGTGGTAGGGGCAAATGATTTACAGTTAGTATTGTGCTTTGAAACTCATAGATGCAGACATTCTATGTCCTTGTTTTCTTTGTCATTTCCTTAGCTCTTTCTTTTTAAGTCTCTTCTTACTTACTCCATTCGTCTTTGTCTTCATAAAAATATTTTAAAATGTGTGAATGATTCACTATATGAATATTTAATTAAGTCAAGAAGAAATAACTTGTTTATTGTTAAGTAAATCGTCTTGTTAATTGACCTTATCTTAAAATGTTGTTGTTAACTAAAAATAATTCAGATCAAGTACATTTGTAACTCATGATGCCCAAAGAATAATTTGTTTTAGTAAAGTTTAAGGTCATTTACCTCTCACTTCAAGGATTTTGGAAAATTGACAACAACTAATATTGTACAATAAGGAGACCTTGTCCCTTTTGAAAATATGATACTTCACTTCCTTTATTCTACGGTTTAGCTTCTCGAAGTGTTGATCGCAAATTACAAATTGGTGTCCGAGGAACTAGTTTATTGAGAAGGAGAATGGAAGACAGGGAAAGTACAAAGACATTGCAAAATTGCAAATAATGGACCAGCATTCCTTCGCAGTGCATAGAAGTTGACATGGACGTAAAAGAAAAAAAAATTGTTAATTATGATTGGTTTGATGATTATTGACAATTGTATTAATATATGATCTTGGATGGTTCCCTTGTATATCTTTGATTCCATCACTGTCAAGCTGACCAAGGCGATACACCTTGAGCTTAAGGTTATTTGCTCCAAGTATGAACACAAAAATCATAAATTAATCATGTTTATGAAAAAGCATAAATTAAATTTTATTTGTTTTATAGTATTTGTATAATCCTCCCAAATAGATTACACTACTTATACGGCTTGATTCTTATCACCGCCATTTCTCTAACTACAAAGGGTTAAATTTTAACACAAAATAAGATGAACATGTGTACTATACACATTTTAAACCCAAAGCGACTCTTGCATGAGGGAACTTGTTAAAATATAAATCTATTTGTGTTTATACCTAACAAAGCTTTTAAGATAAATGGTTCATGACACCAATATTATTAATAGCAGGCAAACCTGGGACTAGAAAATAAGGGAAAGAGTTGTTTGGGCCGCACCAAATTGTCATTATCCCTTGAATTTTTGTACTTATAGCTAGAATTTATGTGACTAGGATGGTCTAGTACAACTTCAAGTTCTAAAGTAAGTGGAAAAATTATCTGTAGCTAGAAGGAAGTGTACTAAATAGTCTACACTGGGACAATCAGAGTGTCAATTGAAGCAGACAGAATTCTGGTTCTGCTTCAAGATAAATGTTAATATGTTATCAGAAAAGTTTCCTATACTCTTCAGCTTCTTGAGCCATCTCTTGTAGGCTTCTGTCCTTCCTTTCCTTGTCCAAATCAAGCTTTTCTTTCAACTCCTTCTCCTTCTCATCCATCTGAACCAAAGACAAACAGCAAATAAAGAATATATATCAAATTGATCACAATATTAGAGTCTGAAGTATAGTCATGAGAAGAAGATATCCTACTGCATCATATATCTCGTCATTCTTCTCAAATCGCCACCTTTCCGGGGACAACATGAATATGAACATGAGGTACCGTCTGTCCTGCTTGGGGTCCATCCTAAGGTAAAGAAAGATATTTCAGTTGGTTTTGTGAGTCGCAAGTAGCATATCATGCAAGAAGCATA
Source organism: Dalbergia oliveri (assembly GCA_030441495.1). Lineage (NCBI taxonomy): Eukaryota > Viridiplantae > Streptophyta > Magnoliopsida > Fabales > Fabaceae > Dalbergia > Dalbergia oliveri. The sequence continues at coordinate 5,045,655 of JAMLFY010000001.1, forward strand.
GTCCGTAAAGGTAGGAAATTTTCAACCAAAGAGCTCAATTACAGAAATTTAGACAAGTTATAACTTCGACGCAATTGTCCAGAGAAAAGGATAAGGACAAGTATAATGCACCAATAAAGCTCAGTGAAGGATAACTAAACAAGACCTAAGATTGTTAAAACAATTATAGCTATCACGAATCTTTGCTGAAAAGAACTGAAAAGATAACTAAACAGCGAGACATCTTGTACCGCTAATCTTGGACATTAAGTTCTTAAACCTTAGACCATTTTGAAATGTCATGAGAGTCATTAATAGTGAAAAGGAAAATATAACAACTTGAGGAAAGATTAGGGAAAATACAAAATAGGTCAGAATCCATCTGATTTCTAAATTCTGATTTAGACAAATATAAAAGGTGTGTGTATAACCAAAGACATGATTGCAAGTTTGCGACAAAAAGTACACAGCTAGAACTGAACAAGAAATATAAATTATCTTCCACAAATAAAATATATAGGCCAAAGATTAAATTAAATCCAAAAGTTTATTAAAGAAGGATAAATTTAGTCCAAAGTAGTTAGTAAAAGAAACGGTTAAAAGAGCATATTCCACTTCAATCTTACTTGGATAGCAAATGTAAGTGATGAAGCTTTATGGTAGCTCTCAAGCTGACTCCCAACTTTTTGTGCAGTGAGCCATAAATCAGAAGTCTCATCAGCAGTGAGATCAACAAAACGCTTTACTTCACGCTTTGGACAGATAAGCACATGTGAATACCGTTAAGTCAACCAAGTTCAACATTGACGACTGAAATAGACTAAGTTTCTAAGCCAGCCGGATTAAAATAACGACATTACATTATGTGAAAAAAGAAAAAATAAAAAGAAAGATCTTTCACCTATTCCTTGAAATTCTTTGGGAAGTAAAACTATCGAACTGGTTCAGATTAACAAGAATATTCAGAGAGACCCTCTAAACTCTCCTAGCCTTTTTCTCACTCAATTCTTAACTGCCTAACTCCCTGTCCTTCCCAAATTATAAACTAATTCCTAACTCATCAAAGGCCCATCTCAAAGGCCAAGCCCCTATCAGGAACAAAGATATATGTCATGTATAGCAGTAGTTCCAACATCTTCAAACCAACAAATGCAGAACAAAAATGGTTTCCCTAAATGGTATATCAAACATGTTATGACCTTAAAAAAAAAAAAAAAAAGACCACCGTGCACCTTAAGTGGTATAGACCACCATAGGTCTCTCTCCTTTTCTTTATTTTCTCTTCTTCCTCCCTTTCTCTCGTAAACTTACAGAACCCCTTCCCCTCTTTCATTCTTTCTTCTTCCCTTCTCCTCCGTTCCCTCATCTCTTCTTCTTCTTACTTCCAAAATAATACTAATAATAATAATACCACCACCTCCATCATCATCATCACCTTCTCTTCCTCCTCATCACCTTAACCACACTCTCTATCTCCCTCTCCTCTACCCACTTTCCTCTCTAACTTCCATTAGAGAGTTGAAGATTTTAGGAGCTTTGGGAGTAATTTTCTTCATCAATTCTACTCTCCAAGTGGTAAATTAGCTTCTAAACTACTCTATTTAAATTGTTAGAGCTTCTAAGTTTAGAATTAATTTTAGTGTTTCTTGAACCCTATAATTTGGGGCTTTTATTGAATTGGGGATAATTTATGTAAATTAGTGATATTGTTAGCTCACAAATATTAATATTGTCTTGTTCCTAAGCGATAGAAATCGGGCATCAACACTTGAATTGGTGGCAATTGTGGAGTTGATCTTTCTTTGAACCACTAGTTGTGAGTAGATAGTGCATCTAGCTTACTTTATGCATAATAAATTTTGATTATAAATATAAAATTATATGGAGAGTTGAAAGTATGTAGATATAGGAGAAAATAATTTATTTATCGAAAATGACGCTTTATGTTTGAAATGGAAATTGTCATTTTAGGCCATAATTTGGTCAATATGCTTATTTAAATATTTTTAGTCAAATTATAGTGAATATTGAATATTAGAACATTTTATGTTAATTATTAAGTTTGAGTTTATTTATATTGTAAAAAATTTCTAGAAGTGGAATGTGCATGATTTTGAATTATGTTGGGAAATCCCATAGTTAGAACCTGGAGTTAAGGCAGTGGCCAGCCTTGGGCTTGAGTTCTCAGGTGAGGTGCTAACCCACACATAGCTTGCTATGCCTGACTTGTATATGGCTCTGCTAACTCCAGTGATGTGGTGCTAAACATGACTTTTAGTCATGTCTGAACTTGTATATGCACGGCCAACTCCAGTTAGCAGGTGTGGTGCTAACCCGCACATGACCTTGGGTCATGTCTGACTTGTTATTGTTCTACTTAGGATAACTCCGTTTATGTTTAGATTTATGTGATTTTAAAAAGCTATGTTATCAAGAAATCTCAATTTATGGCTAGAAAAATACTTTTATAAGCACATATACATGATTATGTTTATATTGATTTATTATTGCATCTAGTACACTACACCCATCTTTCTATTAGTTGCAAAACTCATCCTATTATATTCCATTTTTTTTTCAATACAAGAGCTAGTGTTGGTTCTTGTTCCTCGACACAACCTTAGAAAGTTTTAAGTTGGTGAGCCTTTTTGTAAAGGCCCTTTTTAGTGGAATTCTTATCTTGTTCAGCCTATAGTTGTCAATTGCTCCATATGTTACAGAAGGTTCTAATCTAAATTATGACTTAGCTATATGGATTTGGTTATGGAAATGATTTGTAAACTTAACTTGGTTTTATATCTAACTATATATGAAATTATGTTTAATAGAGTTTGTAAGTCAATTTGATATTATAACTGATTATGCTGAGATATTGTTATGTACTTAAAGGGCGCATTCTATGAATGCTTGATGACCAAGTGTTGTGAAATTATTGGTAAATATTGCAGGTTATAATTTTATTTGAATGTCCAAACAAAAAGGAAACTCGTTTTCCTAGAAATTTTGGTGTGTTAAGGCTTTCCCATGCGCTCATAGTTAAGTTGGTTTGACAAACAATTAACCACATGGCTATTCTATCAACAGTTTAATGACCTATGGAGTTGTGGTGACCATGATGAAATCATGATAATTAAAAATGACACTGACTAATACATAAAGAAGATCCATGTCTGCAGGATTTCAAGAGTTTTGTATAAGTATATGCGGCAGTTTGCAACCAAACCAAACTTAACATCGCTAATTTTGCTCTCATCTCTGTTCTCCAAACAGCAAACGGGAAATTGTTGCATGCTCAGGGAGGATCTATGCCATTGATTTTGAGTTGCCTAAATTTATTTATGTTCTTTTAAAATCAATGGTAAAGATCTTTTCTCATAGCATGCATCAACTTCTACCCCAAAAATTTCTTCTTTCCAGACAAAAGAATGACAAGCTATGAAATTCACCTACCCAATCACAACTTACAAGTTTCATTGCATCCTGAACCACAAATTAAAATGTTCGCTCTGAAATTTTACTGGATGGGTGTGTTTGGTTGAGAGGTAAAACTGAGCTGAAAATTTCATGAATGACCTCCATTTGTAAAAATAAACATGAAATTCATCAATGAAATTTTCATCTCCATTTTACCTCTCAACCAAACACACAAAAGGAAAATTTTCATGGATAAACTATCCGTGGAAATTACATCCCATTTTTACTCCCTAACCAAACACACCCTTGCAATAGATGGACTTACAATGCCAGGTAAACTTAGAGTCATTACTTTAGGAAGAGTTTTAACTAATTCACTAATCTACCCAAAATTGCTGCTTTAAAAAAAAATTATAATAATAAGAAGCATCAGCCATACCACCCCAGAAGTTTGTCATAAATAGGCATAAAAAAAGGATATGACCTGCAAAGGGACACAAAATAACAAAATTTATCAAAATGGGTGTTTTTCAATCTCAAGGAAGAGAACAACAGCTTTGTAAACAATAAATGTGAAGGGAAATGCAAAAAGAAAAAAGAAAAAAAGAGCAGAATTGATTTAATATCAGGAAAGACAACGATTTCGTATAAACAACACAACAGTCATTTTTTTTTTTTTGTATTGATAAAAAGGCAAAGCGAGCTAATTAAATTAAATTATTGATATTTGAAGAATTAAGCATGATGGGTATACCAGGGAGAAGGGGACGGAGGTTGACCATGGCATAAGAGAGATGGTGAAGTAGAAGACTTCACTTTTGTGTATCTTGTATGGCCCAAATCTGTACTCTTCTTGTTCCGCAGCCATCTGTTCTGCGTTCAATTTCATTGGCTTCAGCTTCAACCCAAGAAGAAGAAGAAGAAGAAGAAGAAGAAAGTGTTGATTGATTAATGATGTGATCATCACTGACCTTAATGGTGCGGGTGGTGGTGGTGGTGAACGACGAGATTGAGATTGGTGGGCGGATTCGTAGCGTTGTTGAAGAAGAGGAGTGTTGGAAGAGGAATGAACGGGGAATCTGCTTTAGCATTTGCACCTTTCGACTAGTTGGAGGAAAGACGAAAATGATAAAAAATGTTTTAACAAATATTAATAGAATGAATTTATTATTTTTGTTTTCGACGTGTTTAATCGAATGAATTTAGCTGTAGCTGTACCAAAATAAAAATTATGAATCTGTAAAGGTTTTGAGGAAATTACGCTCACAAAAAAAAAAAAAAATTGTCTCTAAAGTTTTATAAAATTAATCCTCTAATCTAATCCAATGATAAACTAACCCGATAAGTAGAGTGAAGCACAGGATTTTGTATATAATAGGTCACATATTCAAATCCATGCCCATCTCTTTGCTGTAAGATAAATATAAATTATCTAAATTTCCATATAAGTGCCTTCTAAATTTGGAGGATTTTCCTGTAAGTGTCCTCCTTTTATACTAAATTTTTCTTAAAAATAGTATATCCGATGATAAGTTATTATACAACCTGTTACTTTTATATTCGGGACATTGTATCACATTATAATATTAAGTAAATTATGTTGAGGACATATCTTAATATTGCCACTTCAATAAAACTTATTAAATTCCTATCTCACTATAAAGTCATTTATATAAGAAGATTTAATTCAATGGTTAGATAAAATAAATTTATGCTGTTCTATATCAAAATTTAACCAATAGATTATGTGTGTGGTTTTTTGGACATGTAATTGATTAGAAATGTTATTCATACACCTCTCTTTTCTTTTTTCTTTTTGTTTTGTTTTTGAAGATAAGGGTGTATTTTTTTACTATTTTTGGAATTACATTAATTATAATAAAATTTAAATTTAAAATCTCATATATATTATATAAATTTCTCGTTATTAGATTAATCATAGTGGCCTAAATAAAAGCGTGTTTGAATGAACTATAAAAATTAGTGAAAATTTTCATGAAATTAGTTTATTATAATTTTATATATGAAACTAAGGGGCATAAATAAGGTGAAATTTTTATATATAAAATTTGCATATAATTTTATACATTATCAAAAAAATTCTATCCCATTTTTATTCTTACCAACAACAAAGCCTAAGAAATATCACTAACAAAGATAAAAATCATTTGTCCTCAAATAATATTATCTTTTCTCTCTTAATTATTTATTGATATATGAAATATACATATTATATATTTAATAATTTATAAATTTATTTTAATTTTTATAGGTAGAAGATTTCCATCATGTGTAACAGCAATAAAACCTGTGACACGCCAAGGTAAATAAGTAATGCAATTAAATATTAGGAAAGTAAGAAACTATGAATAGGAGTAAAGTTGGTGGATTTAGATAACTAGATAAGGTTGTCATTGATATCTTAGAACTTGTTCCACTGTCCATGCGCCAGTTGCTATCTCTCGAGAGGGCACACTATATGCTTCCTTCAGTAATGTCCTAAACACACGCACATACAATACAAGCAATCTCTAACAAGAAGGTAAAGAAAAAACAAAGTTGGAATTTCTTTTGTGGGTTGTCACTACAAGAAGAAGAAGAAGATGATGATGATGGGTGTGGCTGCTCTAACTTTAGGTTCATCCACTGCAATGGTGGTAACTAAGAGCCAAGCTCAACATGCCACCACTTTTTCCTCTACCATTGGCAAGATGTTAGGGACCAGAAGGCAAAGCCTTTCTTCTTTGCCTATGATGGGTTTGGTTCCTTCTTCCACTAGCCAAAATTGCAGCGTGTTCTTACCCTTCAAGGAATCAAGACCTGCTGCTAGACCCTTTACCACAGCTGTTGCATCTGTTGATTCTGATCAGCTCAGTTCTTCTGATGCTGCCAGCAAGGTCTTCTTCCTCTCTTCGACTACAACCCCATTTTAGAATTTGCGTTCTATGTTAACTTTTTAAGCAATTTTGGTGCTCTTCTTAGTTGATTCTCAATTTAGTGAAGTTGTTGATTAAGAATAATTAAGCTTTGCATTTACTTGTCTAAAGAACAGCACAAGGTTTTGTTGTTGAGTGGTTTTTCACACATTTGAGGATGAGCATTGTGAATTGGTTAGGTTGTTGCCTTGTAATCTAGAGGTTGTTGTTCAAATCTTGGAAACAGTTTTTTCTTCTGTAGGGATAAGATTGTGCACATTGGAAGTCTTGTGCACTGAGTCACCCTTTTAGTGATTTTTTACACATTTTATCCCAAGAGTAAGGACTAAGGGTGACTACAAATGTTTTCTTTATTATGAGTTATGACCATGCTATGTGAATAACCCTTGTCCTGATAGAAAAGGCTTAATGATTTATAAGCAATTTGTGAGTTGGGTTTTGATGGTAATTAGTTTGTTATTTGTTTTTGGGTCATCTTTGCAGAATGAATCCAACAAGTATTATTTTGTTGTTGCCAATGCAAAATTTATGCTGGATGAGGAGGAGCATTTCAAAGAACAGTTATTCGAACGGCTTCGTCTCTATGGAGAGCGTAACAAAGAACAGGATTTCTGGCTTGTCATTGAGCCTAAGTTCTTGGATAGATTCCCACAAATTACCAAGAGGTTGCGGAGGCCTGCTGTTGCTCTTGTGTCAACCAATGGTCCCTGGATCACGTAAGAACATCATTTTGTTCATTTTTCATTGATTGATTCTACAATACCCTTAATACTAGAATAGAACCCATGAAATTATAATGGTTCATTGATGCTTGGAGTGGCTGTCATAAATATTAAAGGAGGGGAATTCCTTCATGTGATCTGCCTTAGGGGCCATGACCAAATGTGTATGTGTATTTATTTCTGTACACTGGAAGACATTCTATGACTTGAACAACCTAGCACCTGTTCACAAATCCCCAGGGTGATAAAGGCATGTTTGGTAACCGATTAATTTATGAAATAATATATCTTTTTTTCTTTTTCCTTATAATTGGAAGCTGTTTTGAACCCAAAAAAGCTAACCCAAATACGTGCTAAGATTAAATGTGTTTGTGCATGTTTGTATTACAAGGATTCTGATTGATTTCTCAAGCAAGAGTGAGTCATTTGCATCATTGTTCATTTTTACTTGGAACTGTCCATTGTTGAGTGTGGAAAATAGTTTCATATATACTTGTTCTTCTCTACTTTTAGTGTCATGGTCCAGTTGACAAGAGCTCCACCCGTTCAAATTATATAAACATAGCAACAATGATGAAAGAAAGAAGAATTGTATGTTAAACAAAATTGCTGCAATAAAAGTTGTCAGCGTAACATCAAAGCCTGCTTTTTTAGACAACTTTTAACTCTGTCCCTATGTGTTTTGACAGATTCATGAAGTTAAGACTGGACCGAGTTTTAACAGAAAGTTTTGAAGCTGAGAGCCTAGAAGAAGCATTAGCCTCCAATCCTACCAATCTTGAGTTTGAGAAGCCTGAAAAATGGGTGGCACCTTATCCTAAATATGAATTTGGATGGTGGGAACCCTTCTTGCCTCCTGGACAAAAGGAGGTGAAGTCTTAAGATATTTCTTTCACTCTGCTTCAGTACTTAGTATTCATATATCTTTTTTCTCAAGGGTACTTGTTCATGTATAACTGTAAGGTAGTTGAAGACTTGAAGTTGGTTAAATTTGCATTCAGTTTTGTAATTTTTAGAAGGCAGTGTATTTATATCAATTTGAAGTGTTTTCCATAGGAGGAATGCTAGGAATTTCATTTATGTCTCTCAAATGAGTAAATTATATATATTACTATGAAATCAGTGTTCTCTTTTGTAAGAATTGTATGTGAAGGCCTGCAGCTTCATTGATTTTGTCTTGCAAATAAGCTGACTCCAGAGGTACTTAGATTATATAAGGCTTTCAGGTAAGGGCTTGAAGAAAGCCAACTAAGGGGTATGATTATTGAATTTCATGGAAATGTGCAAAAAGGTGTTGATGTGATCCTGCACAGCTTCACAAGTAAATTTGCTAATCTAGAAATCGGCATGGATTTTTGTCTGTTGTATATCTAGAACTACCCTTTCCCTAATGTAGATACCTTTCTATTACAGAAAGAAAATAATCAGAAATGTGCTGAGAATTTCATAATTATAACAAATGAAGTTATGAATCAAAGAAAGGGCCACTAATTTGTTGTCTAGTTCAGTGAAGTGGAACAATGGAACATGTTTTCTGCATTTCTTGATGGTGTTGGTCTTTATCTTAATTCTGCCCTTCCATGCGGCTGTATCATACTTCAACTACAATCTGCCATCATTTATGGTCTACTAGCCATTGTTGGTCAGATTCCCCAACCTTAGACCATATTCTGGTAATGGTCCTGCTGCTGTGTGCTATAGGCTTTGCAAGTTGTGACATGGCCACATCTAAACCCTGCACCCTGGATGACAGTCAATTGATCATTATCCTTCCTTCCAATGAGTCTCTTGACTTGTTTGCCAATCGAATACTGAAAATTTTATCTAATGTGTATTTTCTCAAAGAAAAATGCTACATAGCCAGAAAATCCTTGTCAGGAGTTTAACAATTGGTATATACAAAGATTAGTTCAAAATTACTTAACCTGATGAGTATATTGCACGGATATTGATACAAGTATTTGGTAAGACACAGTATTATATATCGATATAATATAAATCAAATTAAAAATATATAAAATATAATTAAGTGTATAAAAAAAAATTGGTAAAGTATCCAATATAATATGTATCTGATATTGGTAGGTCGTCTATTTTGAAATATCATGCATCATATTATAATACTAGCTAGCTTGAACTATTAGCTAGCTTAAATACAAGAGGCAACAATCTTTTGTGCACATCTTGATTGCAATCTCAATAGAAAAAACAAGTAGAAGCTAATCCACATATGCAAAAGGAATTGCATTACCTCTATTCTGGACTTCAGTCATGTGTGTTTGGAGTATCAAAACCTTTTTATCAACTCTGCATATCTATTATTTAATTCAATCAATGCTTTATCAACAATGATGTCAACAATATCCTCATTCCTTTCATATACAGCTGGCATTGTTAGCAATATCACGGACGCTACACAACAAAGCAAAAATAAGCAGATTAGTATTGTTATAACTTGCATTTCAGAAGGAATAATTTTGTACATAAATTTTCTACACAACGTTTTGATGCAAAGTTACTTGTACATAGGTGCTCAAGTGTCAAAATGGTGGTTGCAAAACTTTTGTAAGGAAAACAACACTTGCTTGGAATAAAACTATTAAATATACATGTATCCTTGTATGTGTCTATAACTGTATATAGTTCTATATATCTTGTGGGATATGCCATTGTTATGAGAGATAGTTGTGTGAATTAGAGTATTGTAGATTTATAGGTATTTGTAGTTTGCCTGTAGGTGGCTAACCTATGTAGAAGACGCTTGGTGCAGTGAACAAAATATCAATAATGGAGATAGCTCCCAATGTCACTGTAACCTGCATATTACTTCCTTGTCAGAGAAAACAAAAAATCAAATGACACTCTGACATGATCAGATTACTAAGCAAGCTTAAGAGGATGATGGAAGGCACCAATAAAAATTTCTTCAAATCATGTCCGGAAGCTAGGACCCCAAATGTTATGAGTAGTTGGTTAAGTTGATATGTCATTGAAATAGAAGTGTTAACAAGCAACCCCTCTGGTAGGATGAGATCTGATAATTTAGGTGGAGATCTGTATTAAAAAGGAAATATCATCATCCATTAATGTAAAACAATGATCAAACGAAGTTTGCAGACAAAATCAGTGAATAAATAAGACAATTGGTAGGCATCATAGAGTCAGGAAAACGCTTTTGTACATAAATAGTGAACACCAAATGAGACAAGGAGAGAATCAAAGGTCCCTTTGATATCTCAAAATATGCATTCAAATAATAGGACTATTATATTTTGTGGCTACATCAATGACACTAAAAAGATCTCTTGAAAGTGAAAAATCGTTTACAAATAGCAAGATACATTGGTAAGATTGGGAATATTAAGCATGATGTTGCCTGAACATAGAAAAAATAAACACTTGAACAACTGACTGAAAGAGTGAATGAAACTCACATGTTGATGAAGGATGTTAAATGGGTCCAAAGGAACAATATTGCCAAGAGCAGTATAAGAGAGTCACAAGTGAAACTAAGCAGAGTGTAATCCATCCTCATATAGAAAATCCATATGAAAGTTACACCAACCAGAACGCTTGCTGTGATCTTCTTGTCTCTCCAGAGTATAACATCAGCAACTAAGCAAACAAAAACACAAGTTTATTTACCATCAATTCTACCATAAGTTGCATAATATTTTCAGTTACATAATGTAAAAGGTTACTATACTTTCTAACTCAAAATGTTGAACATCCTTAATAGATTCAGATAAGAATTGAAATAATAATAGAGAGGCTAGTCAGGGAACAAGATTGAAAAGTTTTTACGTTTGTTCTTGACTTGGAGTGTGAGTTCTATTAGATTCAATGCAAAATGCAGGACAAATCAAACTTGCAAAACGCGACATGTATAAAAGAAATGAATGGAATGGAATAGAAAAGTACAAGAGAATACTTTTTCCAGAGCCTAGGACAACATGAAGAGGCCTTCTCCGGCCGAACAAGCGGTTCTTGGTGGCAGAGAGCACTAAGTATTTCTCAAAATCAGATTCGAATTCCGAGTCATTAATATAATAATCATCATGTTCTTTATTACCGAGAAAATCAGAATCTGCAACATCCATGAATTCCGTTGTTTGAGGCATTATTTATCCTCCCTTTTTCTTCTATGCACGTTAGATCTCTTCCCTAGTGTTATAAATATAGTTACAACCTGTGAAGAATAAAAATGGAACACAACATTTTCAATGAAAACCAATGAATAACGTTAAAGCTAATAGTGACAAATGCCACAAACATGTATGCATGCATGAAGAAATTTTTGTTAGCATGAATGGAGGGTAGAGAATTTGTAGCTTCTTACTGTTTTGGATCATTCAGTGGGAGAGATCTCTGGTTTTTGCTCTGCAATTAGCTACAGATCTCAGGGAGCTTGCACAAACAAAACTAACCCCTCAATATTCTCGCGTAAGTAATCATGATTTGATGAAAATAAGATACTTTGATGAGTTGGTTAAGGTGGAAAATAAATTTGTCATCTAAATGAAATATTGTGATTCTAGAACTCAAATTCTCAACATAACACACACACACACACACACACATATATAATTGTTTCAATTGCTGTAGACATCAACAAAGTGGATATTTTAACACTTTAATCCTTAAAAGATTAAATATATATACTTTAGTCATCAAAGATTCAACGTCAAACACAATAGTTACTATAACAAAAAAAATCATAGATATTAATCCCTGAAAAAAATTGGCTTTAGACATATTAATTTTCAGTCCTTGGAAAAATTGGCTTTTAATATATTAATCTTTTAGGGACTATTGTATATATAATTTTCTTGTTAAAGGATTAATATTTTTAACATGAAATCTTTTGAGGTCTAAATATTAAAACAAAAGATTTTCAGAAACTAAAATGCAGATTTTCTCTTTATTTACAGGATAAAAAATAGTTTAAAACTTCATTTCATGTGTGATTCACCCCTAAAGTTTGAGAAAGTGCAATTTTTAAAACCACTTTTTATTTCTCATTTCGGGTCTACAACTACGTAATAAAATGAATACTAAAAACATTACTCCACTAGCACACAAGTGGAAAAAAGTCCGAACACAATCACAAGACAACACATCAATATAAGCTATAAGTTGCATATGGATGGGGTGCTTATATTCAATCCACACAGAAGTTCCCACCACCTTGGCAAGTTTGGCTAGAATGTGAGCCACTTTATTCCTACTTCGATAGACATGACAAGCAACCTAGTGCTGAAACTTATGTCCTATGCAAATACAATCATAAGCTAAAAAATCAAAATATAGGTTGAACTCTTGGTTTGGTGTTGAAAAGCTTGAGTAAACTTTATGTAGTTTGTCTCCACCTCCATCCAAATGCAACAAAAATCTAGCCAAAGGTCATTTCTATCTTCAGTTCTGTGCTCCAAACTTTTGTGTGTCCTTGATGTTCCCCCCTCGTTTCATATTCCTACAGAATAGTTAAATCCGAAAGCAAGGCAATAAATTATTGAACAACAATGTTTGGTTATCAACTTAATTAGTTAATTAACATTTTTTATTGTGCTGTTTTTTATTAGGAAAAAAATTGTGTGGCTATCGGTTACCTCAAGGTTTATCTCCACTAGTAGTGATGGCACATTTTCGACTTTGTGGAAATCTTCTCCACCTCTCTTGATCTTCTCTGTAAATGCTGGTGGCATATCACCAATTTGCAGTTCTTGAAGTGAATCTAAGAATTTTAGTCCTTCGGGAAGAGTCTTCAAGTTGATGCAAAAGTAAAGTTTCAGAAAGCTAAGCCGAGGCAAGGCTCCTTCCTCAATTATCCAATCCTTGAGGTGCTCTTCCTGGCTAAGGACAAGAGATTGTAGGCATGGGAAACTATTCTTGGGGAACATGATTGCATTTCTCTTCAATGCTGAATGCAAGCGCAACACCCTTAAGTTAGGCAGCTTCCCTAGATGGGGCATAGGGTCTTCAACAAAATTTGAGTACTTCACAGTTAACTTGTTCAGTTGGCAAAAATTGGGGCCCTTCTGGTAAATCCAACACCAAGGGCCCTGAAAGTTTCAGTTTGTGAAGATGGGGACAAGATGCTGCTACTTTTGTTATCTCAATGGTCTCTCTCTCCAAGACCCAAAGCTCATTGATAAAGACTGAAGCTTGTTGAACATTGTGTTTGGTGATGTATTCAACATCTCAACAAGTCGCTCGAACCCATCTTTTTCATATACTTCTAACTTCAATTTCCTAAGACTGGGAAGCCCTACTAGGTCCTCTGTTTTGGCATTATGTAAAGGAAGGTTCACCAATGTTTGGAGGTTTCTAAGGTGACTCAACTTTATATCCCCAAGTATGAAATATGTTGGTGGAAGATATAAGTGACGTAATTAGTGCATGTTCTCAACAATATTTGCTTCATAGGGTCGCTTTCTAGTAAGATCAACACGATCCAATTTCAACGTTAACAATTGAGTTAACTTGCCTAAAGATGATGGCAATCGTCCTGTCCATGTTGATCCTAGATTCAATAGCCTTAGATGAACCAAGTCACCAATCTCTTTAGGTATTGTAGGACGAACCTTAATTCCATCAAGATAAAAGAGTCTAAGGTATTTGAAATGCCTAATCATGGCAACAAGATGCAATTCATTTATGAAGACTTGGTTCATATTAATGCAGAACACCAAAAGACCTCATACATGAACATATCTCTCATAATTCAAACAGGGGTCTTGGCTTGAATTTTTTATATAGAGGGCAAGCTGAGAAATTTTCCGGTTGAGGTTGAATGGATTGATGCTTCATCATTTCTATCTTCAAGATACTTAGCATGAAAAAAGTTCTCCTTCTTGGCCTCTTGGATGCATAAGTTCCCCATAAGGTCATGAAGGAAGCAACTTTTAATCCTTCCAGTTGAGCTCCATTTCTCAACTTGAATCATGCACCTTGATACCAAATCCTCCAAGTATTCATATGCAATGTCTTCTACTTCAACCATCGGTTCTTCTTCCCCTATGCTTCCCTTCGGAATTAGAACTTCGGCCACCCAACTGTTGATGATAGTATCGACAAGTATGATAAAATCCTCTGAGAATTGGCTAAAATGGAGGAAACATTGTTTCAATTGATACGACAAATCATGGTAACTCATAGCCAACAAACTCATAATTCCAAGCTTTGTCATTCCATTATCTATGCCACTCAAGTGTGAAAGCATATTATTATATACCATAGTCTAGTCATGAAGTGATGACTTGGTTCGCAGATTTCCTCTGAGAGTTTTGACGGCCAGTGGCAATCCACCACATTTGTTAACAATTCTTCTCCCCAGCTCTTTCATATTTTCATCAAATGTGAACCCTGCAGTTTGAAATATATAAAATGAAAACCAGAACCTGAACCAAGCAGCTCAATTACATGTTATTTCAAGCAATGACCAAAATATATCTGATCGTTCTACCACAAAAATAAAGAATAGGACAGGTGTTATAGTCGTGAATTACTTTTTCAAATTTAAATGCTAGTTATTGCAAGGGCTGGAGAAAATGGATCATACCCATGTTTACAGATGGTAAGATAAAAAAAGAAAAGAAGCAGTATTGAGATTTAATTTGTATATGAGCAATGCATATGAAAAGTATAGTCAAATTTTTTAACAAACATCATTGTGTTGGCTGATAAAATGAAGTAGTGTGAGCAAGTATAATCATAGTCGTAGGATTTTATAGAGTAAGTATTTATTTTAGTCTTACAGTAACAGAGATGAGTAAAATCAGTTTCATCTTTTAATAATAAATATGTCAAAATAATTCCTCAATATCGATACTAATATCGAAGTAACGCTTCAATGTCCAATTTTTTGACATTGAAGAACCATTTAACATGCCTCGTAGTAGATCAAACCGATTACACTCTTTCAAATCGATGTTCACCCACTCTCTGGCTTACTTTCAAGATGAATCATAAATAATCTCATTTGTCTAATTGGTTTACTTCATGAATGTTCAAAAACCAGTTAAAATAGGAAAAAAAAAATGCCATTGGAAGTTGAAAAATGATACCTTCCTCCCTATCACGAATTGCAATACTAAGAAACAGCTCCCAGCTTTGGGATTCCTTCAAGCATCTTGGTGAGTGGATGAAACAATTTGGATCCACATGCAAAGCCACGTCCTTGTTCCTTGTTGTTAGCAATATTTTGCTGGTTGTGTTGTTAGCTTCAGGAAACCCAGCACGCAAGCAATCCCAAGCTTCCTTGGTCCAAATGTCATCAAGTACTACCAAGCATTTTTCCTTCATCAGCAGTTCATAAAGCTCCCTTGCTATCTCGTCATCCTGTAGTTCATAAAAGAACCTTCTCTTTCTTCCACCTAGTGATCTGAGATTAATCAATACTGTTTCCCATATATCTCTTATATTAAACTGTGATACACTCCCCAAGCAAAGAATTTAAAATGGCTCCTAACTCTGGTGTCGTGATAAACCTTCTTGGCAAGAGTTGTCTTTCCTATCCCACCCATACCGCATAAAGAAACCACGCGGGATCGCGGCACTCCTTCAATCAATTGTGCGGCTATCTTCTCAGCATCTTCATCCAGTCCAATAACATGTTGCTCAGCTATATGAGAGTAAGACCTTCGTCTTAGCAGCTGCAAGTTCTGCTGTTGGGTTCCTGATCTGTCACCCGCTTCTCTTATGATGCCATAGGTCTGCAGCCTCCTTCCAAGCTCAGTGATCCTGTTTGTGAACTCATCAATCTCTGAAGCAACTTTATTGGATGAATTGTACATCGTCGTTAGGGTGGTTATGAAGCCTCCCTCCGATGCAGATTCAGCTGCAAGGGCATGGGACTCGATAACATCCTCAGCATCGTGGGCAAGGTCTCTAACCTCAGCAGCCAGGTTCTGTATTGTTCTACTATCACGGTGTGGCCGAGCACCGACCTCTTTCAAGAAGCCTTGCATCCACATGAGCTCCCTCTGAAGACGTTCAACGTTTCCGCTAACGCTTAGTAAGGAGCTTGCTTTTTCCATTAACAGCTCCCCAAGCCGTTCAACCACAAAGGACACAGCAGCATCGGCCATTTGAGAAGTCTCTCGCAGAGTAAAGAGCTGAAAGGGCAAAAGGTCTCTCTGATATATATCTGTCGAACTTGTAAACAAAAAGGCTTTAAAGATGGGATGCTAATATGCTATTGAATGCGAAGTTACCCTAGCTAATATATAGCATTTTTCTAGTTGTATACATTTACGCAGTGCTAAGAAAGCATTGGCTTTGTGTGAAACTGAAACAACCATTGACTTAAAGTGCAGACCAGGGAAGTTGATGGAAAGTTTACGCTAATGCCATAGTCTAATCACTACAGATTATAAATGTCCACTTTTAGCTCTTTTAATTTTCAACCCTGAAAAAAAAATTACTCAATTATTATTAAATATGATAACTGAATAAATATAGTAGGAATCATTATCTTATATAATAGTAATAGACACCAACTTTTAGATATTGAAATATTATTAATACTTTTATTAGGCCAATATGTTTAAAAATTAAGTGATTATAAAATTTAAATTTTATATTTAATTTAAAATATGAAAAATTGATTTCTTTTATAAGGTATCTTTTTAGCTTATATAAAAAAGGTGAAAACTAATTTTTTTATTATGATTATTTTTAAAAGTATTTAAATATATAAAATAAATAAATTTTTAATAAAAAAGTGATTTTGAGATGAAAAATGCTAAAACTAATGCCCCATTAATTTAGAAAAAAACTTAGATCAAGTTTTAATTTCTTTTCAAAATATATGTTTATTTCTAACAATTATCATCATCATTTAAGATATTTTTCCACCGAGTAGTATTTCTCATACTTTGGCACAGCGATGACGTACGAGAAAACTCTGGCTTCGTGTGAAATCGTTTGCTTCTGAGGTGAGTAGGGAAGTTGTTGCGAAGTTTACGCTGATGATATTAATCAAATAAAGAAGGGACAAGTGAGAGAATGTCAACCACATAAATCAACTTAGATAATTTTTCAAGTTGAATGGATTTGTCATTGGATTGTCCGCTTGCCGAAGGGACATTGCAAGTTCGAGGGGATAAACCATTTTGCAGGATATTAATTCTTTATTGATTTAGTTTATGCTGTTTTAAGTAGGTTTTAGACTAATTCAACACCACCAAGAGCTATTATGAGGAACATGAATTTTCCTTGAGTGATATAATTCTCAGTAGTGGAAGCGTTTGGATTATAAACAAAATCAAATTTTGAAGATGACTTGCTAAGCAAGTTAAAATTTCTGGACTAATAATACGTGCAGCATAGTAATGTGGGTCGTATATAACATGTTTATATATTAATGTTATTAAGTAAAGATGAATATATATTTTAAAAATATATAACTTATATAGACCACTAAATAATGATGAAAATATATTAGTAAATAAGATTAATTACTTTATAAATTCATATATAATTTCACTCAATTATTGAATAGGTTTCTATAATTTAAAAATTTATAATTAGAGTTCTTTATGTGAATTAAAAATTCATAATCAAGTATTTACTATGATAACACCATGAGATAAAACATAATATTCTATTATTCTAGATGGCATAACATATGTACATATTTGATCATCTAATATATATTGGCGTCATTAATTAAGGGAATTATTTGAATTTTTAGTGAAACTATCGAACCTGCATAGTAATTAACATTTAATTTCTAAACAAACACAATCACTTAAATTAGCAATTCTGTGTTATTAATTTTTTATACAATATTTTATAAATTTAATTTTATGATTTAATTAGTATAGAATATTATCTCAATTTTTAAAATACTTTCATTTGTTGATAATTATATAAAATAAAACAGGCTGTGAACCCTCATGCAATTAAATGCGAGTTGATTGAAAAATAAAGGCCTAATGCTAAAATATAACTACATAATTATACATAAACATGCTAGACTTTCACTTAAATATGTCTAAATGTATTCTCAAAAATAATTTGAACATGAATTTATCACTTGTCATAGATTTTTCTTATGGTCTTGGCATAACTTTTTCAAGAGTTTGGCCTATAACCCGATACTATTTTAAAGCTAACTTGATATAGAAAAAAATGTACTTTTAATTTAAATAGGCTAAAAAACTTCTAAATATGACAAAACAGATATATTCTTAAATAGGCCAAAATGTTCCTTAAATTGGTCAAGAAGTTTATTTCCAAATAGATCAAAATATTTCTCCTATTGACCTTATTCTGTAAGCACTGAATGAGACCAAAGCCTTGAATTTTTCATAGAGGCCAAGGGGGCAAAATTGTCACGGTGGATTACCTTATATGTCATGATTGTTTGACATGGTCATGATATGTTGTTTGTTGTTTGTCGTTTGAACTATACATGGTAGTGACATGAATGGTTGATTTCATGATTCAGGGCAGCTATATATACAACGTTGATAAATAGTTGAAGGCAAAACTCTCTTCTCAAACAAGGTGTTGCCTATTATAATTATGCATCATGTCAAAGCGTCGATGCTAAACATGTGTGGCTTGAAGTGAAGTAAAGTGAACCACTGTCTGTTGCGTTAAAGGATCCTCACCAGCATCAAGTCCACATCAAAAACTAGCGCAAGTGGAAGCCAGGTTCTTATGCTATAAGAGATAGTTAATATGAAAATGTAGTTCTGAGTGAAGGTATATTACCTGTTGAATGTGATAGTAACTAACTTTCTTCACTTATACATCATATCTAATAGTGATGAAATGGGTGTCTTAATTGGATACCCATTTTTTTGGATTAATACAATGCTCTAAAGGAAAAGCATAAGTCAGGTCAGAGTGAAGTGTGACATGGGCCCAATATCACTCATTTGGGCTATCAAGTTCACTGAAATAGTTGAAACATTTGTATTGAAATGAACTCGGTCTAGTTTGATTAAACCGTTCGGGTCACCGATTTCTGTGCAAACCGGAAGGGGTAAACTGGTTAATGCAATTTGAGTTGCAAGTCCAATTTGAAGTTCGACTCGAATTGGCTCTATAACTGATTTATGGGCTCGAGTTGAGTTTAAAAACTATGATTTTTCTATGACATACTTATAAGCTATAATGTATACCAAAAACCAAAGGTGATAGACTAAAAATAAAAATAAAATAGATCCACCATATTATTTTCATTTTTATTTTTATATATGCAAGATTGCTAACCTAAACATTTTCATAAGATTAGCATTCTCCACATTTTCTTTTTGATATAAAATCCAGCTCTCTTTTCTATGGACAAAAATCAAAAAATCTATAAGGTGGGTAATTTAATAACTCTATTTTATCCTAATTAATTGCTAAACTAATTTTTTATTTCATATTCTCTGTTTCTACTCTCTCTTTCCACTCATTGATCGATTCTAAATAAATTTTTGGTCGCAAAATTAATAATCACTAAAAATTTTCAATTAATAAATTAAATCAAATAAAAATAAATGAATAATATTTAAGATAAACTAATTCAAGTTTGGGTTAACAACCATCAAAGTTCAATAATTATTAATATATTGCAAGTAAAATTATGTTTTCATTTTCATTTAGAAGTTCTGTTTTAATATAAATATGTTTTCATTTTCGTTCAAAAAATAAGTGTTTTTAATTTTACTAAAAAAAATCCAATAATTTAACAAATAGTTAAAAGGCTACTTAAAATGAAAACGATGTTTCACTTTAATACCTTGACTATATTTACTGTTTATAAATATATTTTTTTTGGAAAGTATACTCTAAATTAATATTAAACTATTTTCTCTAAAAAGATTGAGAGAATGAAAAAGACAATTTGGCCATCCTAGACAATTTTTTATTACAAAAAACAAAATTAATAATTAAAGCATTAAAAAATAACTACAGTATTTGACAAGTTCACTACTTTAAAAAAGAAGAAAAACACTGTAAAAATAAAGTGAGAGTGGGGTTAATGAATGATAGAGTGGAGAGAGAGGGAAGCAATTAATGATAGAGTGGAGAGAGAGTAGTAATTAATTACAATAAAATAGAATTATCAAATTATTCATTATAAATTTGTCCATAAAAAGGAAAATTAAGATTTGTGTCAAAGAAAAAATGTAAAGGATATTAACCTCCGTATAAAGATATACATAATAATTCTCTTGTCTATATTATAAATACACTGTATAAAAATATTGTACACATATTATATATTATTTTTGGAAGTAGATTATTCATATGGTAGATGCTTTAACCCGAATAACAAATTAATAAAAAAAACGAAGGGGCAAGTGATAAAATGTTAAGCACATAACTCAAAAGCATATTATTGTGCATGAATGCATGTCTATATGGCCTTATATTGTATGTTTCTTTCTTATGGAAGAAGGAGATTAAGTTTGGAGCAAAATTTATAAAATTCATGTGTCTCAATCTTTCAAGTGAAAGAATTGAGAAATCCTTTAAATTAAAAATTCCCTACTGTGTCTTTGTAAATGAAAATACAAAGCTCAATTATGAAAATAAGTAAATATCTTGAGGGGGAGCTTATCTTAAGGGGAGCCATGTCAAAAGGAAATTTTTCTTTTGCTATTACCATATCCTATGTATTTTTCATCAAGGGGGAGATTATTGGTTCATTATGCCCATATTATTATATCTTGATGAAAATTGGTGTATTAAGTGTTTTAGTTTAAATTTAAAAAGATTGACTTATGTCAATAATCTTGCTTTTGAGTAAACCAATGTTTCAAGATGAGCATATTAGCTTATTTATGCACATCAAAGCCAAGTGGAAAAACTATTATAAAAAATGGCAAATATTGAACTCCACAAAGCTTTGCTTGGTGCTATGAACAAGTTACATATGTTGTAGAACCACTCCTAGTACAAAAAGTGAAAGAACAAATGGACAAAGGCTTTCTCTTATCTCTCTATGGATACTTTGATCCTTTGACATCTTGGACAACTCATCAACAAGTCTTGAGAAAGCTGAATCAACCTTTTTCCATCAAAGAGTAGACCTTAACTCTCCAAGCTTTAACTTTCAAAAATCTCATCCTTCTATAAAAGCAAACTTTGGAGCAACATTCAAAAAGAGAGGAAAGAAAAGAAAAAAGGAGCTAACACTCACATCATTCTTGCTGAAATATCCTCTCTCACATCTCAGTCTTTGAAAAGTGTTACTCTTGTTATTGTGAGAGTTTACCACTATTGTATTAGAGTCATATATTCTTCTTGAGGGAAATAACAGAGTCTATTCATTCAAACCAAAAAGAATTATTGTGAGGCTTTGTTTTTATGAGAGAAAAGTTATTTGTAAGAGTTTGGAGAGGCTTGGGTAAAATACTATATGGGCTTAAACTTAGAGCCTCATTGAAAAACTACTTGGACTTGAGCTTAGATAACTCAATTGAAAAGACTACTTGGATTGAGTATGGAGAGGCTTGGTAAAAACTACTTAGTGATTGTACCTGGTTGTACACTCATCTAGAGTCTAGACTATACTGGAAGAATTCTAGGTATAGTAAGAAATTGAGCTAGTATAAATACATGCGTTTAGCTTTTCTATCTTTTCTCTCTTCATATAACATACTAGCTACAATTCTCTCGGCATTTTTTTTTTAAACATTAAAATCTGATCTTGACTAAGCGTCAGTTAAAACCATTTGCCTCAGTAACTTGTATATTGTAGCTTCTGGTTTTCAACTACCCTTGGTGGTAAAATACAAGTTTCATTAATCTTTCACAAGGTTTTCTTAAATCAGTTTTGTGATCTATATTGTAGTAATTAGTTGTTAAAACTGTTTCTGTTTCAAGCATAAGTCATTATTCACATCAGTCTCTGATTACTTAGTTTTAGCTTTATTACTGATATAGAAAATCTCCTAAGCACACAAGAGACTTTTACAGTGTGTTAAGTGTGCAGGAAATTTTTTTAAAAGAGCACTTAATTCAACTTTCCTCTTAATTGTTCTGATACCATCACACTCAAAGCATGAGGGGAGCAATAACGGTTTACAAGACAGAGAGGACACATATGTCCAGCACACCAAACAAGTTTGGAACAACAGTTCTAGCATGATCATAGAACCAGCATATAAGAAAGGAAAAGAAAAAAAAAATAACAGCAACCGAAGACAAAGACAGCTACAAATGTAATAGCATAAAAGTGAGCACTTAGCAGGTAGAGGCTGAACTCCTTATGCAGGTTCTGTAGAGGCTTGACACCATCCATCCAACCTTTCAACTAGTAGGTATTTCTTGTCTTGACGAGTCCCCTTTCTCAAGTCCCACTTTGGTTGAGTAGCTTCAAAAACCAATCCATTAATCTTGATGATATTCCATATACTCCACGATTTCAAATCTTCTTTCCCATTGCGCTGTCACATTTTCTGTCATTCCAATAGAAATTTGACATGTGTATAATGATATCAAAATTAGATTGGGGACACGAAGTCGGGAAGATGATTTTTGTTCATACTCTACACCACCACAGAGAATATACTACACCATTTCATTTCCCCACCACAGGTAGCACTCATTACACAGCTGCCAAGAGACTTTACAGCAGAAGAATGGATGCTTTACAGTCTCGGATCCTTCATTACATAGTAAGACGTAATTTCATACTACTGTGCATGCATTCGGGTTCTCATCGCTAAAAGCCTGCAATTTATTCCAAGTCAAAGGAAGAATTAATCCCTATAACTCAATTTGTCAGTCTATACAAAATTCTAGAAAAATCATGAATTGATCCTATTCTATTTTGGATAGAAATTCAAATAAAGAATGGCAAAGAAAAGAAGGAGTATGTCCCGTAATGAAATGCCTAAGAACTTAATTTTCACTTTGTAAAGATGAATGATTGTCCTCTAGAATATATACATAAAAGTAAGGATCTATTTACTTTATAAGTGAGTCTTGTACATTTACTTATCTCAGAAAAATGAACAACAATAGGCATATATGATTTATTAATCAATATTCACTTGTATTTTTAAAAATATGTTATTCAAATTAAAATAAAATGATGAAGTATCATATCATTTTTCAATTGTATGAAATTCTACACATTTGATTTATTTGGTATGAATTTTAAATTCAATGATTGGATTGATGAAATTTCATACCAAAAAAATTTATTAGATTGAGTATAGAAAACAATAACCAATTTGTGAGAAAAAGAAGCATACCAAGAATTAAAAGAGGATACGGGGACTACTCTTGGGGTCAAAATATATCGTAGCCGTTGACAACCCTTATTACGAGTTTATTTTTAGAATATGCTTGGTTAAAGAGTAAATAGAGTAAATTTTCCATTCACTTTATGCATAGTTTTATATATAAAGCTTATCTATTAAATTTATACCACATTTTTATTTCCTAATCAAATATAACCTTAGATCAAAATGCAATTTCTTCACTTGAAAGAAGACTTTATTGCACTCTCATCTCCTTCATTTCTAAATCATTCATTTTCCTTTCCTAAAAAAATTAAAAAAGCTACATTTTAATTTATTTTTAATTTTTTTATTAATTCTTCATTTTCTCATAAAAATAATTTATTTTTAAAAAATTACTATTTATTAATACTTATATATTAAGCTTTTATAAATTTAAATATATGTGATTTATAATAATACATAATATTAATATATGTATACACATGTATCTAATTTAATTTTAAATATTATATTATATTATATTAAGAAAATAAATTATCATTAGTAATAATTTGTAAAAATTATTTTTTAAAAAATTACCTATTTTTTCAAATGTTGATTTAAAATATTAATATATTTAAAAATAAAAGTATTCATTGACTTTGTATATACAGATTATTCGCTGAGAAGATAATAGAAAAATTTTGTGATGTTAATATAAAAATATACATTAATATTCTCAAAGTAATAGTTGAGAAAGTGCATAAGTTTTTTTTATATAGTTATTAAAAGTTATTGTTACTATTTATCATTTTTATTATTAATGATTTTTTAATATAATAATAATTTTAAAAAATTAATTATATATCAATGTTTTTCATCACATGTATTTATTTTACATAAAATTAATAGGCATAATTAATAATAAAGGGTATTAGTAAAAAATAAAATAATAAACATGAGAAAATAAAAAATTTATGAACAAATTGAAAAACAGTTAAAGTATAGCTTCTCTTAATTTTATAGGGGATGAGAGTATATTTTTTTGAAATAGCAAGAATAAGAGTATAATAATACCATCTCTTAAGAAATGGGATATATTTAAAATTAAAAATAATTGTCTAATTTGAATATGGCAGCTCACTTAAACATGGATAAATAATTAACAAAGAACAGAAAAGATAGTTTGGGAATAAAATATTTAAACACAAAAATAAGTAGGTCGAAAGGAAAAGTTAATGAAAAATGAATGTAGGGACCAAACGAAAATGAAAATCATTTTTGAAGAACAAAACGCAAAACTTTTCAAAAAGTGGGACCAAATAGAAAAATGTGATATTTTACTAGATTAAAAAATAATTAAGCATTTTTAAAAAAATATTAAATAGAATGAAAAAGAGGAGTAGAGTGGATAGTTTTATAGAGTCGAGGTGTGGTTAGGCAAGAGAGAAAAGATAGTTTGTTTGTTTTGAAATGAGAGATAAGATGAGATATTCACCTAAAGATTTTGATCGGTTTAGTTTGGGAAAGAGAGAGAGGATAAAAGAGTATTTGAGATTTTCAATTCAATCATTGGACTTCTATTTTCATCATAAAATAAAAAAGTCGGTAGAAAAAATTTGTATGTGATCATATTACCTGGTAATAATAAGTGGTAGCCGGATAATCATCATCCCATGGTTGCAACCAAAACAAATCATAATCCCATCGTAGTCGCACAATTTTGGCAATCTGGGAATTCATGATCCTCTCTCTAAATTTGAGCGGCATGGGACCAATTTGCAGTTCTTGGAGTGAATGCACGAGTTCTAGTCCTTCGGGAAGAGTCTTCAAGTTGCGACAAAAGGCCAGTCGCAAAACGCTAAGACGAGGCAGGGCTCCTTCCTCAATGATCCATTCCCTAAGGTGCTGTTCCTCTTCAAGGACAGAGATTGCAGGCTTGGGAAACTATTCTTGGGGAACATAATTTTATCTATGCCCAATGCTGAATTCAAGTGCAAGACCCCTAAGCTGGGAAGCTTCCCTAGATGAGGCATGGGGTCTTCAACAAAATTTGAGGACTTCAAAGTTAACTTGTTCAGACGGCGAAAAATTTGGGACCTTTCTAGTAAATCCAACACCAATGGCCCTGAAAATTTCAGTTTGTGAAGGTGGGGACAAGTTGCTGCTACTTTTGGTATCTCAACCATAACTTCTCTCAAGTGCAACTTCACTGATAAAGACCGAAGCATTTGAATGTTGTGTTGGGTGATGAATTAAACATCTCAACAAGACGCTTGAACTCATCTTCATCTGATACCTTTAACTTCAATTTCCTTAGACTGGGAAGCCCTACTAGGTCTTCTATTCTCACGTACTTCAATGGAAGGTTCACCAATGTCTGAAGGTTTCTAAGGTGACTAAGCTTCATGCTCTCGAACGAGAACTTTGCTGATGCTGGAAGATACAAGTGACGTAGTTGATCCATGTTCTCAAAAATATTTGGGATATGGTCCTCAATTAAAAGGTGATCCAATTTCAAAGTGAACAATTTAGTCAACTTGCCTAAAGATGGTGGCAAGTGTTTTGTACGGCTTGATCCCATATCAAATAGCCTTAAATGAACCAAGTAACCAATCTCTTCAGGTATTTCAAGTTCAAGCTCATCTCCATCAAGATATAGGATTCTAAGGTACTTGAAATGCCTAATCATGGTAACTAAAGGTGAATTGTTCAGGGAGGCTTGATCCATATCATTGCAGAACACCAAAAGGCTCCTTATATGATCATATGTATCATAATTCAAATGGGGGCCTTGGTTTGAATTTTCCATGTAGAGGGCAAGGTGACGAAATTTGATTGAAGTTGACTGGATTTTTGCTTCATCATGATGTCCATTTTCAAGATACTTACCATGAACAAATTTCTCCTTCTGGGCTTCTTGGATGCATAGGTCCCTCATAAGGTCATGAAGGCGACAGCTTTTTATCCTTCCAATTGAACTTCGTTTCTCTACTTGAATCATGCACCTTGAGACCAAGTCCTTTAAGTATCCATATGCAATGTCTTCTGGTTCTTCGCATTTGCTTCCCTTAATTATACCTTCGGCCATCCAAATTTTGATGATAGTGTTGGCAGGTATGATAAAATTCCTTGGGAAATGGCTAAAATGGAGGAAACATTGTTTCGAATGATATGGCAAATCATGGTAACTCAAGGCCAACAAACTCATTATTTCAAGCTTTGTCGGTCCATTATCTATGCCACTCAAGTGTGAAACCATATTATTACATACCGTAGTCCATTCATCAATTGATGACTTGTTTTGCAGATTTCCTCCAATGGTTATGATGGCTAATGGCAATCCACCACATCTATTAACAATTGTTCTCCCCAACTCTTCCAAATTTTCATCAAGTGTGAATCCTGCAAATTGAAGTATATAAAATGAAAAACTGAACCTAAATGATCAGCTTAATAACTACATGTTATTCTAGGTAGTAACCAAAATACATCTGATTGTTCTACCACAAAAGATAAGAACGGGGACAAGAGTTATATAAAGGGGCATTACTTCTTCAATTTTAAATGCTGGTTACTAAATTGCAATGGTTGAAAAAGGATTTCATCCATGTGTTTCCTAGATTGTAGGAGCTAGAAAACACAAAAAAGAGCATTGAAATTTAGTTTGTCTTAGAACCCGATCCAAAGCAAACTTTAGTTTCAAGATGAAACATAAGTAACCTCATTTCTCTAATTGGTTGACTTCATGTGTACATTCAAATACCACTAAAAATAGGAAAAAAAAAATCAATGAAAGTTGAAGAATAACAATACCACCTTCATCCCTGTGACGGGTTGCAACACTAAGAAACAGCTCCCAACTTTGGGATTCATTCAAGCAGCCTGGCGGGTGGATGAAACAATGTGGATCTACATGCAAAGCCACGTCCTCATTCCTTGTAGTTAGCAATATTTTGCTCTCTGTGTTGTTAGCCTCAGGAAACCCAGCACTCAGGCAGTCCCAAGCTTCCCTGGTCCAGATGTCATCAAGTACTACCAAGCATTTTTCCTTCTCCAGCAGTTGATAAAGCTTCTTTGCCATCTGGTGATCAGTGAGTTCAGAAAATAACTTTCTCTCGCTTTCATCTGGAGGTGCGAGCTTAGTCAATATGTTTAGCCATATATCTCTTTCTTTATGCTGCTGTGATACACTCCCCCAAGCAACGCGATTATTGAAATGTCTCCCAACTTCGGTGTTGCGATAAATCATCTTGGCAAGAGTTGTCTTTCCTATCCCACCCATGCCGCATATGGAAACAGCGCGGGATCGCAGCGTTCCATCGACCAACTTTGTGGCTATTGTCTCAGCATCTTTCTCCAGTCCAATAACACCATGTTGCTCAGCTGTATGGGATAAAGCCCTTCTTAGCTGCTGGGCTCCTGATCTGTCACCCGCTTCTCTTGGGCTGACATAGGTCTGCAGCCGTCCTCTTAGATCATTGATCTTGCTTGTGAATCCATCAATTTCCGAGGCAACATTCCATGAGTTGTATGTTCTTAGGGCTGCAACTGTTAAGCAGCATCCTTTACTTGCAGATTCAGTTGCTTGGACATGAGACTCGATAATATCTTCTGCATCAAGAGCAAGGTCCCTAATCTCAGCAACCAGGTTCTGTTTTACTCTGTTACAGGGGTGTGGCCGAGCATCGGCCTCTTCCAAGAAGGCTTGCATGTGGGTTAACTCACTTATGAGGCGTTCAACGTTTTTGCTAACGTTCATTAAGGAGATTGCTTTTTGTATTAGCAGGTCCCCAAGCCTGTCAACCACAAAGGACACAGCAGCATCAGCCATCAGAGAAACTGATGATCTCTCGCAGTAAAGAGTAATAAGTGCAACAGGTCTCTCTCTGTTTCTCTATCAGATTTGTATACTAAAGGCTTCAAAGAGGGAAGCTATTGTCAAGTTACCCTATATGTTTGCTTTCGCAGTGATGAGAAAGCATTGGCTTTGTGTGAAATCACTAAGGTCATTCTAGGGAAGTTGGTGTGGAGTTTACACCAACAGGAGTATATAATATTTTTTATAATATATTCATAATATGAGTTTTATTAATTGATATCTTAAGGATAGTAATTAAAGATATTAGGAAATGTAGGACTTAAAATTTTATAATGAGTCTCACATCTTAAAAGTATTAAAATTTATTTTTTTAATATTAAATCTTTTATTTTTGACTTTTTAATTAGTATCAGCCAAGATAAACCCTTATAAAATAAATAATAATAATAATAAATAATATGATCGGTTTAAAAAAATAAAAAATAAAAATGGACAAATGATAAAATGTTAACCACATAATGAAACGTACGAACTGTACAGGAAATCAGCTTTGATCATGCTCAAGCTGAGGGGATTTGACTACGGATTGTCCTCAGGCCATGTGGAAATTGGAATCATAATGTTGGGTCAGAAACTTGGCCTAAGTTTTTTATGATTTCAGCAGTCATGTGTTAAATGTTTAACTACCGAGAAATAAGAACATGAATTTGCCAACTGTCTCAATAAATGATGATTTCAGTGGTCGTGTTAAATGTTCAACCACCACGAATAAAAAAGAAGCGGTTTTAATAAAAAAAAAGTATTGATAAAAGATTTGACACTGAAAAAATAAGTTTTAATATTTTTAAAATATATAAATGTTAAAAAGTTTTAAATCTTGCCTCTTAAAGCATTTTTAGCAAGCAATTTTAGAAAATTGACTAGGAAAACCTAAAAAAAATTATTCCCTTAATTTTAAAATAATTATTAAAAACCAAACAATTCATATTTTAAAAATGAAAAATTTTAATAAATGTAAAAAATTATGAGTTGATAAAACTATTTTTTTATAATTGTTATTACTCATCTTAGTAAATATATTGATTATTTAACTAACACATTTACATTAAAAATATAAATTGAATGAAAATTAATGTTATTGAAATTATAAATTATTAACAGATATTTTGAAATAAAAAAATTATTGTTATACTAAAATAAAGAAAGTACTAATAATAATCTCTCAACTTTTGAATCATTTTCCATTTTAAATGTGTATTAAAATTAATAAAATGATTAAAAAATATCAAAGTTAGAAAAAAATTAAAATGATTTATGAAATTATTTTTTTAATAATCTAATTTTTTCATCTTCTTTCACATATCTTTCTCTTCCTTTAATAATATTTAGTAGAAATATTATTAAAAATTAATAATTAATATTATTTAAAGTTTTTAAATAAACATTTAATTTTTAATAATTTTTTTAAAATATATAATTATTCAAGATGAAGGGTGTGTTAATTTGCCAGTTCTTTCTCAATAAATGATGAGTTCTGTGGGTTTGAATATCATACGTCCGGGTATGTACGGTTTATCTCTCAATAGCGTTATTTTTCAAAGGATTAAAGGAGAAAAATTACTTTTAAAAAAGGGTGGGGAAATTTTATTTTTAAAAATATTAAAGTTAAATTATTTATGTTTGTGAATAATATTTCAAAAATTAGTTTGAAACGATTGTTTTTATGTAGATGGGACAAAATAAAATTACTTTGATGATAAAATTATCAAAAAAAAAAAAGGCATCATTCAATCTACATTAACCAAAAGTGATAGGGAGTATTACAGTAAAAGTGAATCTCATTTTGAGAAAATGAGAATGGAAAGTATCATTCAATCTTCTTTAATTGATAATAATTTTTCACTTAAAAATGAATTTTAATGAGCACATATGAAAACCAAACAATTTTAGGATGCGTTTGTTTTCAATTTTTTTAAATTTTTAATTTTATAAAAAATAATAAAAATTTAATTATTTTTTATAAAATTCTAAGAATTAAAAATGAAAATTAAAAATTAAAAATCGAACCTAATTTTTTCACTTTTCATTTTTAGTTAAGGGAATTACGTTTGAAGCAATAGGGAGAGCTTCATAGGAGCAAAGGGGGCCAATCTCTTCCTATTTTTTTTAAAATATTTATATATGCATAATTTTATCTATAAAATTAAATTTGAATGTATTATGTTGTATAAATGATATTGCTCTATATCTAGATGGATTTTTTCAATTTTAAAGTCCATTAACTTAATTTTTAATTAAAAAGAAAAAGATTGTCACAACTGATGAGCATCATCTAATAGTGGAAATATTTTTTATTTTTGGTTACAATATATGAGACTTGAATAGTAAGTTCAATAATTTGAAAAAAAATACTCTATGTTCTACTTTAATTTCTTATGATACTTGTACAATTTTTTATATTCTGATTCTGTTTATGCTTGAGAATGCAATTGTAATATATAGCAGCTCCCAAGCCTTCAACCACAAAGGACACAGCAACATCAGCTATTGGAGAAATCATAATTTTAAAAGCCTGGCCACCCGATTGAATCGTTGAACTGGTCAACTAGCCAAACCGAGTTAAGAGAGAGATCGTACAGACATTCAGACCAAAATGAACCGATCAAACAAGCCGACTTTCACAGAAATTGCAACCCGGCCCTGGTTAACCAAACTGACCGGATCATATCTTTTCCTCAAAACAAATAATTTTATAAAATTTTAACTTGATAAATTATTGGACTCCATTAATTTTCTAGCCAATTAGTAGGCTTCTACCAGTTGTAGCAAGCCGGTTGCAATCCTCTCCTTTATATAAAAGAACCACTTGCTCACACTATTGCTTCCCATCGATGTGGGACTTAATGTCCCCCCTGCACAATGTTATGCGGGTTCGCTGGTGACCACCCAGTAAAGCTTTATTTGTCCCTCTTGTAGAACTAGAAAGCTTGCTATCTGATGTGATCCCTT
Organism: Dalbergia oliveri; assembly: GCA_030441495.1. NCBI lineage: Eukaryota > Viridiplantae > Streptophyta > Magnoliopsida > Fabales > Fabaceae > Dalbergia > Dalbergia oliveri. The sequence continues at coordinate 5,076,718 of JAMLFY010000001.1, forward strand.
TTTCATCAAATCATATACATATTACACATGAAAGGTGTGATGTTCGGATGCAAATAGGTACAGTGAATTGCTGGGAAGGTGGAAGTAAGATGAATCACAAATGCTGAGGGAAACAAGAACATGTACACAAGAGACAACCATTTCTCGTGATCTTAACTCTATATATATATATATATATATTATTCCATGAATTCACATAGTTGTTAATCTATAATCCAAGGGCAGCAGTGGCAATACTAAGCGCAACATGTCTAGCACCTATGAAGGTCCAACATGAAAAATCCCTTGTGCAATTACATTGCTAATCCAATGGGGAAGGAATGGTATCATGGCATTATTACTAATATAGTATTTGGCTATACCTTACATATATGCGGTTTTGATTTATATATATGCTAATATAATATATTATTTATATTTTATATCATATATACATCATTAGGGATGTAATAGGATTTTTGGATCATATAATTTTTATATTTAGTTAATTATAATTTTAACCGTTTAACCACAGTCCCATTAAGGGCAGAGTTGGAGCAATCGATTCAGTTTGAAACTATGATTTCAAGAGTTGTTTGCTAAGTGTTTGACAACTACAAAAAATGATGATTCAACCACCACGAAAAGAACCAAAAAAAACTCCCTTTCAAAAAAATTTATTCATTATTAAATAATTATTTAATTTTAAATATACACTTAAATTAAAAAATAATTAAAAATATTAACATTAAAAATAATTAAAAGTTTACTAAATTATCCTTATTTCTTTTTTTAATATAAAAAAATTTATAAATCAATTGAGGACACATACTAAATAGGTTAAGGATTAAATGTGAAATCATATTATGAAAAGTTGTAAACTATATAAAAAGTTGTAAACCAATTAAGTACATATACTAAATAGGTTGAATTAAATGGAAAATCATATTACGGAAAGTTGTAAACCAATTAAGGACACATACTAGATAGATTCATGATTAAATATAAAATCATATTACAAAAAGTTGTACAGGTATGTAGAAAGTTGTAAACTATTATGCAAAAAATTATAAATTATACGCAAAAAATTGTAAACAATTAAGTTGTAAATATTGAGGATACATACTAAATATGTTTAGCATTAAGTGTAAAATCATATTATGAAAAGTTGTATGGTTTACTTTTTGTAAACTTTTTATTATAATTTTTTACATTATTTACAACTTTTCATAATATGATTTCACATTAATCCTTTATATTTAATCCTCATTGGTTTATGACTTTTTGCGATTGGTTTATGACTTTTTATTGTTTTATATATTTATATGATTTAACAATGAATTTATATGTGTTCACAATTGATTTATAGCTTTTTAGTAGTGATTTCAACTTTTATCGGTTTATAACTTTTTACATATAATATGATTTTACATTTATTGAAACTATTAATATTTTTGTACAACCGGTTTATAACTTTTTGTATGTTGTTTACAACTTCATAATAAGATTTCACATTTAATTTTGGACTTATTTAGTATTGTCCTCAATTGGTTATAACTTTCATTTATAAATTTTTATATATTGGTTTATAACTTTTCGATATTATTTTACACTTAATCTTGTAACACAATTTGATTTATAATTTTTTGCTCTGATTTATAACTTTTTACACAATTTCACAATAATTTTTCAACTCCAATTTCCAAAAAACCAAAAACAAAGAAAAGTAATGTTCACTCTCTCTTTTTTGTTTCTTTTTCTCTCATCCACCAAAACTTTCATTTTCTCTTTCTTTATCACGCTTCCTTTCTAGTTCTTCATCGTTCATAAGAGGAAGAAGAAGAAGGAGAGTAAGATCTTTGGTAAGCACATAAACTAATCCTCACGAATGAAGTTTAACTCATTTCATTTGATTTCTCATGTGTTTGTGGTTTATGTCTCAAGACATAGATGATTTTTTTCATTTTCAGCAACAAATGAATTGAAATGACTCTGCTAGAAGCTAAGATTTGCTGTTATTGTTGAAAACTGGAGTTGAAAAATTGTAAATGCGTGTTATGAAAAATTGTAAACTATAGCAAAAACTTGTAAACCATTTCACAAAAAGTTGTAAACGAGGAGCAAAATGTTGTAAACCAATTAAGGACACATACTAACTAGGTTGTTGAAATTGGAGTTAAAAAATTGTAAATGCGTGTTATAAAAAGTTATAAATCAATAGCAAAAAGTTGTAAATCATTACACAAAAAATTGCAAACCAATTGAGGACTCTATGTTTTCACCTATTCAAACTCTTAAATAGTATTTATATTAAACTATAAAACCTTAAAAAATATATGTGATTATGTAAACCAAACTAATTAAATTTAGTAAACACAACAATCTCATTACTAAATAAATAAACATAATTGTCATTATTAGACTAATTAACATAAAACTCTTGATTAAAATTAAATTTTAAAAATAAATAAAAATTAAATTTTGTTAGTATATTATTTAGTTCTATGTTATATTCATACAATTATGGATTTTATTAATACAATATTATTAGTATAGATTTAAAATTTTTAAATTTTCTATTTGATCTAATTTTAAAGTCTTTAAACTTAGATTATGTCTTTAAGAATGATGTTATATATGTGTGTGATATATATATATATAATTGATCTTACTTTTTTTGTCTACAACAAATCAAATTAAACACCAAATAAGACTAATAAATATATTGCTAATGACTAAAATTTAATTTTATTATTATATTTAGGTCTATTTTATATTTATAAAATTATGAAAATATAGCGTCCTCAATTGGTTTACAATATTTTGCTCCGGTTTACAATTTGTTATGTAATGGTTTACAACTTTTTGCATACTAATTTACAACATTTCATAACATATATTTACAATTTTTCAACTCCATTTCAACATCCTGGTTAATATGTGTCCTCAATTGGTTTACAACATTTTGCTACTGGTTTACAACATTTCATAACATATATTTACAATTTTTCAACTCTAGTTTTCAACAACCTGGTTAGTATGTGTTCTAATTGGTTTCATTGCTACATGTTAATTTGTGCAATGGTTTACAACTTTTTGATCCTGGTTTATAACTTTTCATAACACGCATTTACAACTTTTCAACTCTTTTTCAACAACTTGATTAGTATGTGTCCTCAATTGGTTTACAACATTTTGCTAATGGTTTACAACTTTTTGTGCAATGGTTTACAATATTTTGCTCCTGGTTTATAATTTTTCATAACACACATTTACAATTTTTTAACTCAATTTTCAATAATAACAAAATCTGAGCTTTTAGTAAGTTATCAATTGTTTTGTTCCTAAAAAACTAAAAAAAAAAATCATCCATGTCTTGAGTCATAAATCACAAACACATGAGAAATCAAATGAAATGAGCTAAACTTCATCCGTGAGATTAGTTTTGTGCACTACCAACATATCTTGATTCTCCTTCTTCCCTCCTCCTATGAACGATGAAGGCTAGAGAAACATGATAAAGTGAGAGAAATTGAAAGCCTCTGGATGAGAGAAAGAAACAAAGAGAAAGTGAACCACTTTTCTTTGCTTCAATTTCCTTTCATTTGCTTGCCAAAATTACCTTCTGTCCATAGTATCTCCATATGCCAAATTTGTCCAAGCAGCATAGTGTAAGTATTGAGTGTAGGTATTTTGATGGTCACATATTATTCCTGAATAGAGAATGATACTTCACCTAAAGCTGAAAGTTAAAAGTGGGTACTAAATAAAATGTACTCTATTATTAATTAATGTGCTTAAAAATTTTCCTAATTCAAAATTTCATTCATATGTACTAAATAATTTTTGAATATTATTTACTCCCTCTATTTCATATTGACTATCATTTTGGCATTTTTTTTTAAATTATCATTTTAAGTTTTCAATGAATGTTTAATTACTTTATGCCTATTTTACTCCATTGGAGAGAGAATGAGACTTATTGGAGAGAAAAAATAAAAAAGAATGTTTTTCATATTTCACTTTTATTTTTAGATTTATCTAATAACCAACATCATAATAATTTTTTTTGGGATGAAATGGGTTTTGCTTTAGTTTTCAATTTTCAATTTTCATATTTTGTTTTTAGTTTTTAGAATTTGTGAAGGAAAAGCTGAAAATTTTGAAACTGAAATTTATAGTTTTAGAATTTTTAGTTTTTAAGTTCACAAATTCTGGAAAATGAAAATTGAAACTGAAAATGAAAGTGAAACTGGAAACTCAAACCAAAAAGCTCCTAAGATTTTATGCTTTCAATTCATGAGACTCATAACAAAATTTGAAATCTTGCTTTTTTTTAGTATCTTTAACCACTGCCCTTAACACAATGGTTAGAAAAACCTTTCAGAAGATTAATAAAAACTCACATCATTATCATAACTCTTGTATTACTCTTTTTCTAGAAAATATTGTTTCTTCTAAAAATTAATGATATTTGAGAAAGTTCATAAAATAGATTATAGTTAAAACTTTATAATTTTAAACGAAAAACAACTTGTAATTTTTTTTTGATAAATAATGAAAAACTCAACCTTATCTAGAAGGAGTAAATACAATGTGACATGAAAAATAAAACCACATCACAACCAACAACAAGAAAGGAAAAAACATAACAGAAGTAAGACATGAACACAAACCAACGAATGAGACAATTCTAACAGCTAGCCCTCATAAGATACTCCTCAAATCTATCACAGAAGGTATAACCACAAAGATAATAGCAAGCCAAACCAGGAGATTAGCAAGACCAATAAGCAAAATCAATCCATTTTATAAACAACTTTTGAGACTTTTGATTATAAGAATATTATTCTTTTGATTAAAACTTTTAATCAATTTTAAAGTACTGGTGATTTAAAACAAACACCAATTTCCTTATATTATTCCCTTCACTTGTTTTATATATGTCACATTTAATTTGGTGCCATGTGTCATGTTCCAGTTAATGTTGTTCTTGTGTGATGATAATAATAGGTTAATGATCTAGCCGAGGCATCAAAGACCTTCCGGACATTACAATCCATGGTTGATCAGGATGTGCAAACTAATACTGTGAGAAAACAAGGCAACCATTCAAGGAATCTTTTGAGGATAAAACGTGGACTTGATTTCTCAGGGCACTTTTGAGCAAATTCTACCGAGTATGTACATGCCCTTCACTACTTTACCATTTTCCATCCTCTATTTGAAAAATTTATTCAAAAGATTCATAAATTTATAAAATTATTATATCACTTTCTCCTAAATTTATAAAATCATCCTACTTATCTCACCTCTATTATGCATTACACTGTATAATTTGTTTGCGTCTAAGAGAGGTAATTGTTTGTGTCTATAGGAGGTCATTGTCACACTCACCGAAGACAGATCTATATAATTTGCCCTTTTATTTTTTATAGAAAGATAGTGGAGAGGTGTTGCTGTCATGGTTTTAAGCTTTATGACACTAATGGTGGAAAACAATGATTAGTGTTTGGTATGAAAATGACAAAAGGTTGTGGAAATTGATTCCACTAACAAATTTGTAGTGTGAGTGCAAGTGGGAAAGGTGGAAAAAATGGCCCGAGGGCTTTTAGTTTCAATCCCTGACTTGAAGCGGATTAAATATATCGATAACTGTTTCAATTAATAAATAATTTTTTTCATATATTAAGCTGATTATTTTTTAAAAATTATTTAAATATATAAAAATATTTTTTTAGTGAAAAAGTGATTCTAAGCAGAAAAATACTCAATCAAATGCACCATTAATTTAGAAAAAAACTTAGATAAAGTTTTAATTTTGTTTCAGAGTAAATGTATATGTTTATTTCTAACAATTATCATGATTTAAGATTTTTTTTCCACCGAGTAGTATTTCTCATACTTTTACACAGCGATGACGCATGCGAAAACTCTGGCTTCGTGTGAAATCGTTTACTTCTGGGGTGACTAGGGAAGATGTTGCGAAGTTTACGCTGATGATGTTAATAAAACAAATAAAGAAGGGACAAGTGATAGAATATTAACCGACCACATAAATCAACTTAGATAATTTTTCAAGCTGAATGGATTTGTCATTGGATTGTCGGCGTGCCGAAGGGACGTTGTAAGTTCGAGAGGATAAACCATTTTGCAGGATATTATTAATTCTTTATTGATTTAGTTTATGCTGTTTTAAGCAGATTTTAGACAAATTCAACCACCGCCAAGAGCTATTATGAAGAACATGAATTTGCCTGGCGTGAATAATTATAGAAGGGGGAGCGTCTGGATTATAAGCAAAATCAAATCTTTGAAGATGACTTGCTAAGCAAGTTAAAATTTGTGGACTAATAATACGTGCAGCATAGTAATGTGGGTATATAACATGTTTATATATTAATGTTATTAAGTATATATATATATATATATATATATATATATAAAACTCATATAGACCACTAAATAATGGTGAAAATATATTACTAAATAAGATTAATTACTTTGTAAATTCATATATAATTTCATGCAATTATCCAATAGGCTTCTATAATTTAAAAATTTATAGTTAGTGTTTTTTAGGTTAATTAAAAATTCATAATCAAGTATTTACTATTGTAACACCATGAGATAAAACAGAATATTCTATTACTCTAGATGGCATAACATATTTACATATTTGATCATCTAATATATATCAGCGTCATTAGTTAAAGGACCTAGTTGAATTCTTAGTGAAACTATACGAACGAACCAGCATAGTAATTAACATTTAATTTCTAAACAAACAATCACTTAAATTAGCAGTTCTATGTTATTAATTTTTATACAATATTTTATAAATTTAATTTTAGGATTTAATTAGTATAGAATATTATCTCAATTTTTTAAAATACTTTCATTTGTTGATAATTATATAAAATAAAACAGGCTGCAAACCCTCATGCAATTAAATGCGAGTTAATTATATTGAAAGTACTAGTCATATGACCCGGCATTGTACCGAGTGATAATAAAAAATAATTTTTTATCATTAAGAAAAATAAATAATAATTTATTTAAATATATCTTATAGAAAGTTGAATATATAAATTTATTTTAAAAATAAGATAATAATTAAATAAATGGAAAAAATATATAAATATGTTATTCTATTTTATATGTTATTTTAAATATCATGTTTATAAGGCTAAAAAATCTGGGTATATAACCTATAACTAATAATAAATAGCTTATTTTATGAATATTTTGTACATTTCAAAAGTTAAAATTGTTAAAAAATGAAAAGAATAAGTGGATAATTTAACTATATAATAAGTATTTATAGGTATAACAATAGTTATCCTTGAGAGGGGGACATGTCTTACGTCCCATCTAATTTGGAATTTTGTTTCGATCCCATCCCATTTCTTTCACGGTGTACATTCCCTATCCCGTGGGATTTGAATCCTATAGTTATTTATGGGTTTATTAAAAATTTTAAAAAGAAAGAATAAAAATATTTTAAAATTCAAAACATAAATATCCATAGGAACAAATACTACTAATACAACATAATTCAAATTAAAATTAAAAATACATACATGATGCAAATCTAACAAAGATAATTGAAAAAATGAGGGTGTATTATCCTCATCCCTCTATTTAACAAATAGGAACTCCTCCCCTACGTCCCCCAAGAAAATAAAATTTGTCCTCATTCTCATCCTATTATTGCGGGTAATCCCTTGTGTATCCACTTTCATTATTTTATTTTTTTGTCATCCTAGTCATTTACAACTTTGTAGTAAACTAAAGTATTTAATTTATAAAAACATAAAAATATATTTTTGAATTAATAAAAAATTAATTAATATATTTAATTTATGTGATTTCAATTACATATTCTCTCCTTATACATCCTTTTAGTAAATTAAAATATCAATTTTAAAATATATATTATAATCAATATGTTATCATTAGTAAAAAATATTTATAATCCTAATTTATGTCATCTCAATTATTGAAATAGTATATCAATTACATAATTATTTTCAATTAAAAGGTATTTTAATTATTTAATTTTTTAAAAAATTAATAAATAATTAATATTATTATCAAAGAAATATAAATTATGGAACTGATTTTTTAAAATATTTTAATTTTGAAAAATTGAAGTTTTTTTTCAAAAAAATAATATGAAACAATTGTGGAATTGATAAATTAAAATGTTTAAATTTCAAAAAATTAAATATGGCATAGTGATATATATATATATGATCTTCAAAAGCTCTAGATTTGATGTTGGAAACTTTTCTCCCAATACCGTCCTCACTTAGAATTCCTCTATTTTCATTTCCATGGGTCCCTATTCATCATTTTTTAGGAGATTTGAATCCCACATGTATTCATGGATTTATTAAAAAAATTTCAAATTTTTTTTAAATGGTAACAGAAAGGATAACAATACTATTAGTATGTATACATTATTGGTTTATATGGATATCAGTATCAATTAAAGGTTATAATATTAGGCTTATAAAAAAAAGGCAATAATATTATTTATTATTAATTTTTGCTATGTTTCTATTTTTTTGGTGTATGTGTAATATTAGCTTTTATGAATTAGAAAATGAAATTTGTCACTTAAATAGTGGATTTGGAAAATAAAATCAACAATCTATCAATAATTATATTTTTCTAAATAAAATAATATATTAATAATGATTATACCTTAAAAAAGCAAACACAAATAAATATGGATTGTATATAGTTACAAAATTAATATTTTAAATTTTATCAATTAATTAAAAGTTTTAGCGTGAGAAAAGAAAAGGGAATAATAAATGCATACATTGGAAGAAAAATCAATCAATAGCTATACATATATCAGTATATTCGATTCACATCAAAATCAAAAAGAATAATAGTTAACAATTAATTTGTACAACGTTAATGCGCAATGAAAATTTTAAATAAAAAATATAATTTTGTTCCAAAATATTATTTATTCTCCATAATTAGTGTTTGTAAATGGAATTAAAATTATAATTCAATGGTTATGTGTATATTGAATTCGACAATCTTTAAGCCTTATAAAATAATAAAGAAAAAATAAATTGAAGAAGATGGAATAGCACAAACAAATTCCAATGGAAATTAGCTGATGAATTTTGTCTAATATTGCAATTGGAATCATCAGCTTACTTGTGTGCATTGAACCAACTCAGAAAGTGTTGCTCTCGCCACAACAATAATTCCCTCTCATATAAATGTTCTGTCAAATAAATGAGTAAAACAAAATCAAAGGTAAAAATAGAAGTAAAACCAAACACAATCTTCAATTTTTCTTAGTCTTTAATCTTTACTACCTAAAGTTTAGTAAAATGACCAGTTGAATTAGTCCATTAATAGAATCTCCTTTACTTAATTATGGCTTCAAATTCTGAAATGAAAAAATTATAAAATTATTAATACATTTATACAATAATAAAATTAATCTTAAATTCAATAAAATGTTTGTTACATTATTTATGAAAAATACAATTACCTTTGCCACAAAGGATTGAACAATATGCGGTTGAGCCTACAGCCTAATGATTGTCTCCTACACAAAACATAGAAAAAAGACCATTAAGATATATACACAAAGTAGAAGACTAAATAAACATAGACAAATCTCTATCAAAATTAAAAAAAACCACAAAGAAGAAAGGTATAAATAAATTGGATATAAACAACAAAAATGAAAAGGATAAATAAATTGGTTTATTTTAAGAGAACTTAAAAAAATCAAATCTTTATTTCATTGAGGAAACATTTAAATATATAAAATATATATACAAATTAAAAATACTAAACAAACATAAAAAAATATTGTACAAAAAAAAATCTCACAAAGAAGAAAAAAGCTTCAAAGAAGAATGATGGAATATTTGAATTTTCTAACCTATAAATTCTTATTCCTTAATATAAACCACGAAGAAGAAAACTAAAAGATGAAGTAAATTAATGTTTTTGAGAAAACTAATAGATAATGAACGAAGAGAAATGAAAAATATGAAAATATGAAAGGAAGAATGGAAGAGAAAAGAAAGTTGTAGAATAGTAAGAAGAAAATGAAATAAAGTGTTAGCATTTTACACTAAAATTTTAGGCAGTAGAGATCTTAGTAACAAACTGATATTACATATTCTAAGAGAAGTTAAGGGTTTTTATTTTGATTAGTATAAGTGGTCATCTTTTGTAGAAATGAATATCTTAGAATTCTAGGAGTAATTTAAGAGGTTTATACTTCATTATAGCGTACCTTTGTTGATAGCAATTGTTTTTGTTTCCATTTTTGTTTTTGCACTAATTTGATTAGATTCTTGCTTGTTGTGGAATATAAATTAAGCAGTTTATTGAATCCAAAATTCAAAATATCAATGTGAATTCAAAATTTAAAATTTTGTAATTAATATGGAAAAACACGTGTTTAATTGGCAAAATAAAAAAATATTATACAGAAAATAGAAAAAGATATGTATCACGTGAATATCTATTTTTAATGTTAAATAATTTAGATTAACATATTTTGATTAGTTATATTATTTAAATTAAGAATTGTAATGGTTTGAAATCCAATATTTAATGTGAAATACTTACGTTGTATTAATGAAATAGATATGAAGGTAATTTTTATAACAAAATAATTAATAATCAATGTTATAAAAATTGTGGGCTATAAGTTGCTATATGAGCGACACCTATAAAACTTTCCTCGAATTCTGAAATATTAGTATTATAGATTATAGATTGTATTCGAAAAATATAAAAGCCTAATGCTAAAATATAACTATATAATTATACATAAATATGCTAAACTTTTACTTAAATATGTCTGCTTTATTCTCAAAAAATAATTTGAATATGAGTCGTCTATCACTTGTCATAGATTTTTCTTATGGTCTTAGCATAACTTTTTCAAGAGTTTGGCCTATAACCCGAATACTTTTTAAAAGCTAACTTGATAGAAAAAAAATGTACTCTTAATTTAAATAGATTAAAAAACTTCTAAATATGCCAAAACAAATATATTTTTAAATAGGCCAACAAGTTTCTTAAATTGGTCAAGAAGTTTATTTCCAAACAGATCAAAATATTTCTCCCATTGACCGATTGATTTGTATATACATCTGTACGCACCGAATAAAGCTAAAAAGGCTTGAATTTTTCATATAGAGGACAAGGCAGCAAAATTTGACCTTTGACGTTGATTGCACTGATTCTTCATCATTTCCATCTTCGAGATGCTTAGCATGAAAAAAGTTCTCTGACCTCTTTGATGCATGAATCCCTCATAAGGTCATGAAAGCGACAGCTTTAAATCCTTCTAGTTGAAATCTATTTCTCAACTTGAATCATGCACCTTGATACTAAATCTTCTAAGTATGCATATGCAATGTCTGATCGCTCTACCACAAAAGTGAAGATAAGGACAAGAGTTGCAAAGAGGCGTTTCTTTTTCGACTTTTAAGTGCTAATTACTAAATTGCAAGGGTTTAAAAACGGATCATGTCCATGTTTTCCATATTGTAGGAGCTAGAAAACACAAAACGAGCATTGAGATTTAGTTTGTCTTAGAACCCGATGCAAACCAACATCATAAGTAACCTCATTTCTCAAATTGATTCCCTTCGCCATGCGTACATTCAAATACCACTAAAATTATTAAAAACACCATTCAAGTTTGAACAATAATACCTTCCTGTGAGCAATTAAACCAAGCATGACAAGAATTAAAACTTTGCATGCTACCAAATCTGTAGCTCACCCTACACAACAATTAAAGTTGGAGACAAAAACATGTGGAAAAAATTGATTTGACATTTAATGTAGCATTTAATGGCCAGAAGTCAATTTGGGTAGTTATTTTTTATTTTTTCTCATGGTTGTAGCCTATAAGGGCATCACTTGCGCTTTATTTGAATTACAAGAGTTGAATAAATAAATTTAAATGTTTAGAAAAATCTTCCTCTTAGTGTGGAGCATCTTTTATTTTAGATAGAAAAATGTTAAGTGTGACTTATTGTGTAATCTAATATTATAGTATCCGAGAGGTTAAATCCACACCAAATTTTTTTAGAGTTTTTGTGAGAAACAAGAGTGGTCTCATATAGTTAATTTTTCTTGAGTCAGGATGACAAATAATAATAATATTATTTTGTCCTTCAAATTAGGAAACTTGATTATTATTATTATTGAGAAACTTCAATATGCACTCATTTAAAAGCTCATAATATTTGGATCTTTGTTGAACTAAACATTCAAGAATGAGCAGATCAAGCAACTCAAAGGAGAAACTAATTGGCGTCACAAATCTATCAAGGAGTGGATTATTCAATGTTTGGCAAAATTGTTTATGCCAAAACTCAAGAAAGCATGGGATACTTTAAAACTATCTTACAAAGGTGTAGATATGATTTTATATGGCATAATATGAATCTTCTCATCAGAAAAGATGTTGACATTGATATGATTTCAAGCTAAAAGTATTATTTAATGATCAGATATGAACAGTGCAAGACATCATAGAATAATTTATACGAATATTAGAAAATATTATTATTATTATCTATTTAGCACAATATGACCCAGTTGAGCTACTATAAAACAGTTAAGGAGATAAAATAGTTCATAACTTATTGATAGTTACCATATGAATAGCAATTAGAATAGCAAGAATATAATTGATGTTGTGTAAATTTTAATTATATATATAGAGCCAAGCTTAATATTAGAACTCAGTTAAGCAACTAGTATAGTGCCCAATTAAAATATGAAATAGTAATGTTTAGCATGATAAGATTTAGCTAGTTGATGGAAAGTAGTTGATAGCTAAGTTATATAAGTAGATTAATATATACTTATTATTTATTATATGAATAACAACCAAAATAATAAGAATGTTTAAGTAATAGTTAAAATTTTATTTAATAATTATTCATGACATAACTCTTTAATAATAGAAATTAATTTATAGCTTTTGCAACCTCTATGATTAAATTATGAATTAATTATTAAAGTATAATAAGTGTTCAGGATAGCATGGTTAGCTTCAGTTTTATAGGTATTATTTAACTATTGTCAATTTCTAAAATTAATTTATTTATATAGCATCAGATAACCCAACATTTTTTTTAGCAATAATAAAATAGATAAATAATAATTAAAGGTTCAGAGTTAAATCATTGTTATTATTATTAGTATTACTATTATTGTTGCAAGTGGATTAGTATACAATATAGCAAGAACAGTTTTATGATGAAATATTTAATGATAAAATTGTTTTTTCATTAGTAGCAAGCAGAATACAAGGAATAAGTTGCAGTGTTTGAATTTATAATTGATTCAGTTAGTGTATGTATGTTGAGATCAGGATAGTAGAATTACATGTTTTGGAAAAGTCGTTAACCTTGGTACACCTTGCCAAGGAGGCGGTGTTCCAAGTGGTCATGGAGGTAGTCCTATGAGATTTTAACCTTGGTATGCCTAGCTTAAGGAGGCAGCATACAAGCGGTTATGGAGGAGGCTTTTCAAAGACTAAATAAGTTTGGGACCTAGTGAAGTGCCCAAAGAAAATAGAGTTATCTACAGGTAGCTATTATCATTTTTATGTATATATATGTTCATCATGTTTATAGTACAATTATTTATGATTAAGATATAACAGGATATGGTCCTTAAGAGGACAAACCTATAAGTAAATGTTTATGATGCAAATGAGTGCTTATAGAATATGAATTCAGTTTTTAGTTGATTTACTTTAAGTTGGATTTATTTAGTTAAAACAGGGATCGAGTTGAATGTATATAAGTTTCATTATTATATAATTATTTGCATATCCTTGTTGCATGTATTATTATCATTATGAATTCCTTGTTGTCTCATGTAAGCTGAGTGGCGTTTACTCACCATTTTGATGAACTCACCCTATCTTTTTCCTCCCCCATAGACAGCTATGAGTTTAGTTGCACTACAAAATCCTCTTCAGGATGTTGCAGCTCGCTTCGGATTAAGGCTTACTATAGGTTCATATTAGTTTAGTAGTCTCCGAGGAATTGTGTAGGTAAAATCCCGGACATGTATAATATTATTTTATTTATTTTCAGGATTTCATATCTTATTAACTATGTTTGGCCTTGGCCCAGATTATGATTATTATCCAATCTTATATTTAGGATTTATGTTTTGGATGCATTTTTAGAATTATGAAATTTAGTTAAATTTGATATATTTGGAATATATGTTTTATTATATATGCATACTAGCCAGTCACATTACCAGGCTTCCTGGACTCAATCCTCATGTGCCCACTTCCTAAACAGGTCATGACACAATGATAATGATCCATTTGATGAGGAGATTATCAATTTTGCTTTATTTGCAGATTATGAACAGTAAGCTTTGAAAAAGCTTCCACTGAACAAGAATTGGAGAAAAGCTATAGATGAAAAGATCTTTGCAATTGAGAAAAATGATACTTGGATGCTAACAGATTTGCCTACAAGTAAGAAGCCAATAGGAGTTAAATGAGTATACAAGACAAAGTATAATCCCAATGGTGAGATTGATTAGTTCAAAGCATGATTAGTTGCAAAAGGATACAAGCAAAAACCAGGTATTGATTACTTTGATGTATTTGCCCTTGTTGTTAGACTTGATACAATTTGAATGATTATTTCATTTTTGTTCACAATAAGTGGAAGATATATCAAATGGATGCCAAGTCTGCTTTTTTGAATAGTACTTTATAGGAAGAAGTATATGTTGAGCAACCTACAGGTTATGTGATCCCTGGAGAAGAGAATAAAGTCTACAGATTGAAGAAAACACTATATGGTTTGAAACAGACACCAAGAGCATGATACAAGAAAATTGATTCTTATTTCATTGAGAATGATTTTCAAAGATGTTCATTTGAACATACTTTGTGCATCAAATTTGTTGAGTCTGGTGATATGCTTATTGTATGCCTTTATGTTGATGATTTTATTTTCACTGGAAATAATTTGAAGATGATTGTAGAATTGAGGGAGGCCATGGTAAAACATTTTGAAATGATAGATTTGGGTCTAATACCTTACTTTCTTGGCATTGAAATTGTTCATGCAGGATCATGGCATTTTCATTTCTCAAAAGAAATATGCTAATGATATTTTAAAGAAGTTTTAGACAGAATTCAAAACCAATCTCCACTCTAGTTGAAGAGAAGTTGAAATTGATAAGGGAAGATCAAGGAAAAGTTATGGATCCTACCTATTACAAGAGTTTGATTGGTAGTTTGAGATATTTGACTGCAACCAAACTAGACATAATTTTGGGACTTGGATTATTAAGCAGGTTTTATGGAGGAGCTTTACACCTGTCATTTACAAGCAACTAAAAGAGTTCTTGGTTATATCAAAGGCACCATGACTGATGGAATTTTTTATGGTGATACTAAATGATGTGAAACTTGTTGGATACACAATAGTGATTAGGCAGTGTGACATAGAAACCAGGAAAAACACTTAAGGATATGTTTTTCATCTTAGATATGGCGCAATATTTTTGTCTTCAAAGAAACAACTAGTTGTTGCACTCTCCGTAGTAGAAGTAGGATATATTGTAGGCTAGCCGTGCTACGCAGGTAGTATGACTTAGAAGAATTCTTGAAGCTTTTAAGCAAAAGCAAAATACTCCCACAATAATATTTTTTGACAACAAGTCTACTATTGCACTTTGCAAAAAATCCAATGTTTCATGGGAGATCCAAGCATATTGATATTCAATTCCACAAGATTCAAGAATTGGTTACTAAAAAAAGTATTGATTGATTATTGTCACATTGAAGAACAAGTTGCAGATATTTTTACAAAACCTTTGAAGAGTGAGTTATTTCCAGTTGAAGAAAATGCTTAGAATGATCAATTTTAAATGCTTGGTTTAAGGGAGGCAATGTGAGCAATTAAACCAAGCATGAAAAGAATTAAAACTTTGCATGCTACCAAATCTCTAGCTCACCCTCCACAACAATTAAAGTTGGAGACAAAAAGATATGAAGCATGGAAAAAAATTGATTTGGCTTTTAATGGCCACATGAAGTCAATTTGGGTAGTTGTTATTTTTTGTTTCTTCTCATGGTTGTAGCCTATAAAGGCATCACTTGCAACGTATTTGAATTGCAAGAGTTGAACAAATGAATTTGAGTGTTTAGAAAACTCTTCCTCTTAGTATGCTGTGTCTTTTATTTTCAAAGAGAAAAATATTAAATGTGACTGATTGTATGGATCTGATATCACTTCTTCCTTGTAACGAATTGCAACTCAAAGAAACATTACTACCACTACAACAAATATGGCCTATGGCCACTTTTTTCTGGACCACGCTGAAAAAGTGTGGCGTATAACTAGTAAAAGCCATTCTTTTTTTAGGGTGGGCTTTGATAGGACCCTTAGGCCATGCTTGCGTGGCAATGTTTCAAAAGTGTGGCCTAATATTATCAAAGGACACACTTTCCATAAGGCGGGCTTTGATAATATCTTTTGGCCACATTTTTCATAAGGATCGATTTTGATAGTACTTTTTGACTAGACTTTTATGGCAATATTGACAAAATGTGCCGTAATATTAATAAAGGCCACGTTTTTCACAAAGATAGGCTTTGATAGTACTTTTTGGTGCCACTTTTATAGCAATGTTTACCAAATGTGGCCTAATATTGATAAAGTCTACACTTTTCACAAGGTTGGGCTTTAATAGTACCTTTTAACCATGTTTTCTGAGGGTCGGTGTTGAAAGTATTTTTCGGCTATGCTTATATTCGAACAATAAAAAAGTGTAGCTAAAATACTAAAAGAGCACGCTTTTCATATCATGGCCTGTATTTAAAACAAATTGACTACATTTGTGCAATTGATAGGCCATCACACAAAAAAAAAATGATCAATATTTATTTTCATTTGGAATTCAATTTAAAAATGTGTTATATAGATTCTTCTTGCAAATTTGGCATTTCCACCAATTTTTTCATAGAAATTTTTATTGAAGGGAGTAAATTAAAGTTAAAATAATCATTCAAAAGTTTTTAGAGGGAACCAATTAGAGTTAAAATTAAAATTAAACAAATCATTTTGGCTTCTGCTAATAGAAAAAAAAGCAATTAAGTTCCTTTTTTATTTTAATTTATGTGTAACAAACTAATCACTAGTTATCTCTTTATTCTAATTACCCTAACTTCTAATCGAGTAAATTTCAAAGTTAGAGAGTCAAAGGTATTGGCGGTGCTACTATGGCTTCTTTGTTTGTTATCGCAACTTGGATTGCAGCCAACCTCCGTTTCGCTAACCTCTGCCCAGCCAACCTCACGTCACCGACTTCTGCATTGCCAACCTCTGCTCCAATGACCTCTTCTATGCGGCCTATGAGCATACACTATCAAGGCTCCTTCCTCTACCTCACCAAGCAGGTATGTATCTCATGTCTCATTCCTCATTGCCATCCAAGCTTTTGTCTTTGCAAGTAATAATCACAATCTTCGGTCCAAATTGCAATTTTCAGGTCCAAAATTATATCGCAATAGAGAGAAATTTGTGTGTCATTATGTTGTCTAACCTTCAGTCCAATGTTTAGAAATGTGAGCATCCATTCTTTTTCTTTTTCTGATTCATTTTGCTAGATTTTGTAACTGAATTTCACTGTAGTTAGTATTGGTTTATGTTGTGTTTTTTCATTTTCAGTTGATATGTTTTTATTATTAGTAGTGAAAATGATACATTGCTCTTACTACTTCCTTCATAGACCTTAGAAATGTTAGGAAATAAACACACAATTTCCTACTTGCAAGAACAAGAGGAACAACTATACCAGCAAAATAATGGCAGCAATCAACACACACAATAAACCAGAGCAATGAAACAATGCACCAAGATTTTTTTAACGTGGAAAAATTCTCTCAATGTGAGAGATAAAAACACGGGTTGTCCAGACCAAAGAAATAGCTCCACTATGATCAAAACAGGTACAAGAGAGTCTCAAATATGTGCTCAAATTGTGCTAACAACAAACGAAATCAACTAAACACCAATGCTTCAAATTTAGAACCTAGAAGGTGAAAATTACCCCAAAAACAAAGCTGCCTTAAGACAAGTATCTCACACTCTGGACCATATCTCAATGATCAAACTGTTCAAAATGAAGAACCAGACATTCAAAACCTCTGCCAAGTTTCAGCCCATTAACGATGAATGACTTCACAATTGCCGATTTACAATAACAACTTAAACCAGAAATTGATTCTCCAAACCAAAACAGAACCTATTTGTGAGCTCAATATTTCACATTCCAGACCTTTTCAACGATCCAACCATTCAGAACGAAGAGTCCTGAGGAATCCGCGCTTAAATTTCAGCCTTATCCAACGGTGGAGGACTTCACAAACGTCTCTCATGACGACGTTCAAAACATAAATATAAAATCGAGGTGGGTGAGTTTCTCTCTTCTCTCTCTCTTTGTGGTTGCAATGATTCTCAAGAATGAGCTTTCTCTTAATACCCTAACTGACTCCTATCATTAGATAAGTGGGCTAGCTCTGTTTTGGGATTTTCTCCACATAGGAAGGGAGCCCAAACCTAACAAGAAACACCAGACAAAATAAAAAGAATGTGATGTTGCTTGTGCACTTAAAAAAGAAAAGAAAAGAATATAGCAAAAGACAAAAGGCATTGTTCCACTTCGTAGCCATTTATTAAAATGTGATTTTCCAGTTAAGGATATAAGGAATTGCAATGGAAAAAAAAATTTCAAGCTTTGTAGCAAAATATGACATAAAATGTTTGTGGGCGATGCTCCTTTAATTTCAACCCTTTGTTCTGGCATGGTGAATGTTAAACATAAAAAAAAATAGGGGCAATGTTGTGGATTGTAGTAAGTTGTTCAAACACTGCTATTATAGTGTTCTATATAGTCATAACTTTTTTTTTCCACACTTCTGCAAGGTTGGGGCACAAGATGGGGTGAGTAAAGGGTGGCATCGAGGGGAGTGGGTCGCGCCCGCGAGATAGGTGAATAGAGGAGAAGAAGCTACGTGTAAAGGTGGATGGAAGAAGATGAATGGTCTATAATGAAAATTTTAAATCAAATGAAGTTAATTTTGGGATCATTTTTGGCGTCTATAAATAGTCCATTATGAACCTTCTCCGAATGGTGCTTGCTCACATGCAGGGAGAAGTTTTATCTGCAAGTTGAAGGTGTGGCATGACCTAATAAGATAAGTACAAGTGGAAGCATTGTATGTCAAAGTCAAGGTGTGTTATGACTTGGAACTAAGGCTTGCCTCCTAACTAATTAACATTAGGCCAATGCTGTGGCACACCTGGAAAAATCAGGTGTACCACACACCAAGTGAACTAGTGGACAATATATAGTGGTGTATTGATGTCTAACTTCATATGGTGTACTGTAAACATTTTCTATTTTTTATCTCTCTCCCCCACAACCCTTCCTTGCCAAACGCCGCTGCCCATACTAGCTAGCACTGTCACTGGTAGCTCCACTTCCATAAAGTATGCATCTTTTCTCCTCCACCAACTATCCCCTATGGCATGTGAACTTTTTGTCTTCTAAGTTCATTTCTAGAAAAATGCAACTGTCCCCAATCCCCAAGTTCAACCTTCTCACTTGTTATGATGCTTACTGCACATTTGTTTTCACAGATCTATGGAGGTGGAGGTGGGATCTGGTGTGCGGTGTAAGGGATTGAAGGAGAGGGCGCATTGTTAGTGGTGTAGGGGAGTGGTGGCCGAAGGGTGAGGCGCCAATGATAATGATGAATGTTGATGGTTGTGGTGTTATTTTTGTTGCCAGTTGATTCTTCAAGGTGTTTATTATTTTTGTTTCAATTTTTGTTGTTGAAAGGTTCAATTTGACCTTGCATATGTTTCGCCCTTCCCATTGAATCTCTAAGGCAGGCGAAGACTGTGCAAGATCATGGCCAAACATCCTCGAAACCTTAAGAGAGTGGAAAGCCATCACCATAATCAAACAACCTCTGTGGTGGAGACCATGCAAGACCATGGCCTCAATCCAGACAACACCAACAGTGAAGAGATTAGAAGGACAATTTTTTTACAAGTAACAACAATAATAATAATAAAAGATAGAATCATATTTAATTTAAGTTTTTCATATTAATTGAAGTTTTTATTTAAGAACTAATCACTATTCTTACATATGATTAACTTTAAATCACATTTCTCACTTACTATTGAGTGGACCCCACAATATCCACTTGCCATTTTTCAATTTGTCAAACTAGGATCTGAAGCCAACATATAACTTCTCACCTGTATGTGAAAACTCCCCTCTCCAAAGCATTAAACAGATTCAGTTAATAAATAGTTCCAAAAATAGATTTTATACTACCAATATAGGTGGGTTTTAAAGTGAACATCTTATTTTTAGATCCATCATGGCTTTCTATTATTTGTTATTAGATTAAATTATCTAATAAAAATAATAATAATTCAATAGTTAATAATAAGGGGTTCATGATGGACTTCAAAATTTGAGGTCCACCTTATAATTTGCCACCAACATAAAGTGAAGCGCATTAACCCTGAACCACTTTGTTGTTGTCCATATTCTTATCTATTCATAAAGGTGAAGCACCAGTAGAATCATGAATTTTATGGTGGGCCTCTTATCTTTGGACCCATCATGGGCCCTCCTATTATTAGTCATCAGAATCAAATCATCGAACAAATAATGGTAAAACCAGGGGACCAGGTGCCATACTCCCCAAGATTTTGTACTTTTATTATATAATTATATGTACATTGACCCCTTAAAATGTCGATCACCTTTACACATATTACTTTCATTCTATAGCAATAGTAGTTTCAAACAAATTAGTTCATTAAAAAATCAAATGAAACGGGTAGTATATATAAATAATAAAAGTATCTTAGTATAGTTATGTATATATATAATATGGAATTATGAAATTTATAAAAGTCTTTATAGTATATTTTTTAGGATGTTTTTCGTATTAACTTTTTTTATTGAGCTTCAGAGATGTCTAAGAAGAAAACTATTCAGTCATTTATTAATAGAAAAGAGAGGATAAATGATGAAATAAACTCTAATTTGTTAATAACTTGGATGAAAAAAATTATTTTATGACTCATTTTATACTTTCTACATAATAATTTATTGTATTTTATTTTATTTATATTAATTAATTTGGCCCATTTTCCCAAAATTCCTAGCGTCTATCAACAAATATAGTAATCATCTAATAGTTAATAATAAAAGGTTCATGATGAATTTCAAATTTTGAAGTTCACCTTATAATTTGCCTAATACTTAATTCATGCTCTATTGCAAATCCTAAAATTGACCAAAGTGTCCTTTGGCCTCAGTATGATGCATGTTCATGATTTTTAAATGGGAGGCATTCTAAAAATTGATGTAAACCAAATTGAGAAAGTAGAAGTATTGATGAGGTTGGGTTGACAAAACCTCCAATTTAGTCTCTAAAATTTCAATTAAGATAATCTGTGCCTTGTAACAATAAAACTCTCAAATTGATCCATACAAAATTGAATAGTTGGACAAATTGTCCTTACAATTTTTTCCAAATTATCTTATGCAAAAGTGAATTATCAAACAAGTTAGTCCTCCTAGCCCAACTTATCGAAGGGACTAACTTGATTGATTATTAGATTTTGCAAGGACCAATTTGAGAATTTTATTTTTCAATGGCTAATTTGTTCAACAATTTAATTTTGCAGGGATTAATTTGAGAGATATTTTTTACAAGGACTAATTTGTTCGGCTAGAAATTTTATAGGGACTAAAATGGGTGTTTTGTCTATTTAATTTGAGAATCACCAAGACTTTTTTTTTGCCTTTTAAATGAATTTACAAAGATCAGAGATCTGTATGGTAGTATGAACTATCTAGTAAATCAATTGTAGCATTATCTATTGATGCCTTCCCAGGAAAACTCGACTAATAAGCTTTGTTACCATTTGTTGGAATAAAATTTTAACAAAATGGAAGGGAGATTGTTACCGCCAAATTAAAAGTGGGTTGAAGTCATTAAATGGGCCTAATTGGATTCAAAGCAAGTGGGCTTATTAATGTGAAGCGGTTACTATGAAGGGAGAAGTTGCCGTGAAAGTGATGAGCCGTGGTAAGCAGTTATGCTAGCAAGGAGCGCATATTAGTTACCAGCCGTGACTAAGGAATATGTGAACGGTTATTTGAGGGAATGTGCCATGGTGATGTGACATGTTATTAGAGTGGAAACAATTATATTAGGGAAGTTAATAGCTCCAGAATATTAGATAGAGCGTCGTAACAGACATACCTCAGGTTATTTAGTCGATGATATAAAAAAGCAAAGAGCGGTAGAGATAGACAAAGAAAAACACAAATACTCAACTTTTTTATACTTTTGTTCTAGGATTGTTCTTAGGTGTAGTTTTAGAGTAGTTCATCAACTTTGTAATTCTGTTTACATGTCCTTTAGTGTTGTTATTGATATTGTAATTCTAATTTCTATCAATCAATCATACTTTCATCATTAATCATAGTACAAAGCTTATTGTTTTCATAGTTTTTGGAGAACTCATAACCAAGGGGTAGATGCCACTCCTTGGTGTAATTGTATAAAAACTTTGGGATTGAAGGTATTTTTGCTTCTTGGCTTTGTTCATTCACTTAACTTAGCCAAACCAATTTTACCACAAACATATGGGACCAAAAGGATTGATATTGTAAAGTTCCAATCTCCAGGTTTGGATTGTCAATGCGCAAGGAGTTACGCTTTAAGAAAATGAATACTCCTGTGCAATGTTGACAAATGCTAAACATGGAACTGAAATGGAGAAGATAGCACGGTTAGTACTATGGTAAACAAAGTAGGCTCAAGTATGCCGAAAAATACTGCCATTTTTATTTCTCGAATGGAACTCCACATTCATCATCTACGCTAAAAACAATGAGCATAAATAGCCCATGATTGTATCCACATCGTTTATTAGACAGATGGAATTAGGAGTGAATGATGTAATGCTTAGTGTGTCAAAACAACCTTGATGTCGTGAAACCTATGGTATTAAATGTTTAGCAGGATAATGGCTTAAATCCTAATATGGGAATAGTACAAAATGATCTATAAGGAACATATCCTATGCAGCCGAATACAAACCCTGGGTGCAATTCAATTTGGTTAGGAGGCCTATGAATACAACGGGCATTTAGGTTTGCCACCAATAGCAAATGATAATCTCGGCTTGCATGCTCACCAGCTATGGAACATGCCACTTGGGTTAGATCAGAATATGGCACGTGGTAGTAATATGGAAGGACAATGGACTATGATGCCATATTAAATGGTACCCAAGGAGGAGGTCTTTCTATGGGTCCTTCGAATAATGGTGTTGGTCCAACCAAGGGATAAACTATGATCCGACACCAGATCATCAATGGAATATACATGTACCAAGTCCTAATGTTATACATGATCAAGGAGGATTAAGGCAGAGACAACCAGGTTGTAATTTGAATAATCTATCGTGATTTGATAAGAGCTTGGTGCTCAATTTTAGATCCAAATGTGATTGGACACCATGAGGCGATATTTTAGAGTACAATTGAGGCCATTAGAAAGACCCATCTACAGGAGACCTTACCCAAATTAGGTTGATAGGGTTCCTTTTCCACGTGGCTTTAGAGTACTTGATTTCGTTTCATTTTCAGGCGAAATGGGAGATCATCGATGGAGCATGTAAGTAAGTTCTTAGGACAATACACAGAAGGAACAAAATGAAGCTTTACAACTCCAATTGTTTTTTTGTCCTTAACTTGGCACGGCTTTCTCATGGTACTCATCTCTCACCCAATTCAATTCATAATAGAATGGACATGGAAGATGCATTTCATGATCGTTTTTATAAGTCGTTGCAGAGGCTTAAATTTTAGATTTGTTTGGAATCAAACAACAAGTGAATGAGCAAGTCTTTAATTTTAGAGAGATACAAGAAAATAAGGGGTAAATGCAGTGTGCAACTGCCTAGACGGAATGTACCTCCATTGCCGTAAACAACATGCACCCACAACTCAGGAAAATTAATCATTTCAAAGTATGATGATCTTAATCAGTTGGCATGGAAGGCTTCCAAGTTAAGGTTCATTCATGAAAGAAACCAAAGGCGTTCAAGTAAGATTGGTTGTAAGGCCTCTCAATTTATTTCTATTGTTGAATATGACTTTGATGAATAACCTTGTGAAGAAAAATCTCATTGGCAGAGGAAATCTTACAATGGCTGCAAGCTTATTATCTACGTAGGATCCTGGAATGTGTTTAGCAAGAATGAGGTAGCCGAAAAAGATATTGATGAAGAGATAGATGAAGAAGTATGTCCATCCATAAAGAAGGATTAACCAAGGTTTGAAGCTCAAGATCCATTGCTTGAAGTCAACTTGGGTACAGTTGAACCAAGGATTACTAAGATTAGTGGATGGTTGAGTAAAGAATGTCAAGAAAAACTAGTGCATTTAATTCAGCAATATAAGATTGTTTTGCATAGGATTATCATGAAATACCTAGTTTATCAAGGGAGTTGGTTGAGTATCGGTTACCCATTAAAGATGGCTACAAACCTTTTAGATAGCTTTTGTACGTATCAACCAGGAACTACCAGAAGATCAAACTGGAGATTGAAAGATTGTTAAAGATTGGTTTCATTAGAATGGCTAGGTATGTCGAATGGTTGTCAAATATTGTACCTGTAATTAAAAAGAATGGTCAAGTTAGAGTTTGCATAGACTTTAGAAATTTAAACTTGGCTACACCTAAGGATGAATATGTCATGCTTGTGGTGGATATGTTAATTGACTCTAGCTAGAAATGAAATTATCTCATTTATGGATAGTTACTCAGGGTACAATCAAATTTATTGCTAGTGATGACATGCACAAAGCTATATTCCGTTGCCCTAGGGTTATTGGTATTTTTGAATGGGTGGTTATGCCATTCAGTTAAAAATGCCAGAGCAACATATCAGAATGAATATAATTTTTCATGATTTAATAGGTAAAAATATGGAAGTATAGATAGATGATGTGGTGGTTAAATCAGTCAAATTTCAAAAACATTTAGCCGATTTAGAGAAAGCTTTCATAAATGAATCTGGCTAAGTGTGCTTTTGGTGTCTAACTGCAACTTCCTTAGTTTCTTAGAGCATCATCAAGGCATTGAGATAGATAAGAACAAAGCTAGGCAGCATTAGAAGCTATACGTCCAAGTAATAAGAAAGAACTGCATATCCTTATTGGAAAAATCAATTTTATGAGGAGGTTTATCACTAATTTCGTTGGAAAAATGAAAGTTTTTTCCCTATTATTGAAATTAAAACAATTTGAAGAGTTTGTCTAGGGACAAGAATAACAACGGGCTTTTGATCAAATTAAAAATGTTTAGTGAACCCACCAGTTTTAGTACCACCGATTCCTGGAAGGCCACTAAAATTATATATATCCTATAGAAGACTCAATTGGAAGCCTATTAGCCCAAGATTCAGAAGATGGCACAGAGGGGCAATGTACTATTTAAGCCGTACACTTAATGATATTGAGACAAGGTACACTCCTATTGAGAAACTTTGCCTATCCTTATTTCATGCTTGTACTAAATTAGAATACTATTTGTTGCCAAGAGAAGTACTAGTTATGTGTAAAATAGATATAGTAAGGTATCTCTTAAATAGACCTGTACTTCAAAGGAAATTAATGAAATAGGCTATAAAATTAAATGCTTTTGCTCTCAAATACATGCCGATGAAAGCAGTGAAAGGGCAAGCATTGGCTGATTTTCTAGGCGTACCCATGCATTGATGTATTGGATCCATTAGATGAATATCAAAACTTGGTTGCAACTCAGCCATGGGTATTGTCTTTTGATGGATCTAAACATAGTGAAAGAGCCAGAGCAAGAGTAGTTATTACAAATCCTGATAGCAAAGATGATAAGCATTTATTTAACTGGACATTAGTTGTTCTAATAACCAAAGAGAGTATGAAGCTTTATTAGCCGTGCTTAGGTTATTAAATGCTATGAAGGTGCAGGTGATTCAAATAAGAGGTGATTCACAATTGGTTGTTAATCAGATAATGGGTTAATATAGGTGTAGTAGCCCAGAATTAATCTCTTATTTAAAAGAATTTTGAAACTCTGAGTTTTCAGATGTGACAATAGTTCATATTCCCAGAGGAGAGAATGAAGTGGCCAACCAATTGGCTCAACATGCCTCGGGTATAAATTAATCTGGAGGAGTAATGATTGGTAATATTGGCTTGCAAGGGTATCAGATTGGCGAGAAGAAATTGTTAAATGTCTATTAGATCCTTCGGCTAAAGAAGTATAAGGTGAAACAACAAGCATTGCATTTTGTTCTGGTTGATAATGAATTATTCAAGAGAACACAAGAGGAGTGCTCTTAAGATGTTTAAGTTTAGATGAAGCTATGAGAGTCATAGGAGAGGTTCATGAAGGAGTGTGCGGAGCACACAAATCCTGGCAAAATGAAGTGGCTGATTTATTATTATGGTTATTATTGGCCAACGATAACGCTGATTATTTTGATTATGCTAAAGGTTGTGAAGAGTGTCAAAAACATGGTCCTTTGCAACGTGTACCAGAGGAATTACATGCCATTGTGAAGCCGTAGCCATTCAGGGACTATGGATTTAATTGGCAAAAATTATCCTCCTTCATCTAAATAACATTCTTTCATAATTGTAGCTACAAATTATTTTACCAAATGGGTTGAAACTTAGCCAATGGTTAAGGTTACCCAAGTTGAAGTCATTAGGTTCATACAAAATCAAATTATACATCAGTTTGGTATCCCTAGACTATCACGCTGACCAAGGTACCATGTTCATAGGGGATAAGGTGAAAACCTTTGCTACCCAATATGAGATTAAGCTAATTCATTCTTCCCTTATTATGCTCAGGCAAATGGGCAAGAGGCTACTAATAGAGTGCTCATTGATATAATTAAAAATTCCATTGAAACTCATCTGCATAAATGGCATGAAACTTTGTTTGAGACATTATGGGTGTAGAAATTCTAAAAGTATAGCTACTGGTTTGACACCATATAAGTTGACTTATGGACAATATGCAGTTTTTCCTCTAGAGATTAATGTGAAGTCTCTTAGAGTGGCAAGACAACATCATTTAAGTTCGGATGAGTAACCAAGTCATGTTTCAAGAAATGGATAATTTGAATGAAGATAGATTGATGGCATTGGAAAACATCCAAGCTAACAAAGTTAAACTAGCTACGGCTTATAACAAAAAAGTTAAAAAGAAATCTTTTTCTAAGGTGATTTGGTTTGGAAAGCCATGTTGCCTTTAGGATTTAAAGATATAAGTCTTGGCAAATGGTCACCTAATTAGGAAGGACCTTTTATAATTAGCCAAGTTATTTATGGTGAGCTTATCGCTTGGTTACATTAGAAGGGAAAGAGCTAGTTGTGAGTATAAACGGAAAATTCTTAAAAAAATACCACCCTTCTATTTGGGAAACCAAAGGTATATGTTATAATCCACATAAATGATAACGGGCTTATCACATGCCGGCTCAACTAGCAAAATATTAAAGGAACCTACAAACTAAAGCAAAAAAAAAAATCAGCTAGAAGGAGAGGTTGCATTGATGTTTGCAGTTGCATCCATATTCACCCTATGTTCATTTGCTGAGTTCCCGCATATCCAAGTTTGAGTCAAGGGCATCTTGAATATTAGTTCCTATAACTGGTGGAGACACATTAGGTCTATCAGAGGCGTACCTTGAAGCTATGGCCACCACAGAATCTGCGCCTTAAGATCAAAGTCATTGGGAAGAAGGATGACTACGTCGTTGATTTGGGGCTAGGTGCAGTGGTTGCTCAAAGTATGTTCAAGTTCTGGAACGAGAGAGATAGCAATGTCTATAGAACCAAAACAACCTGCTTATGCAGAAAATTATAAAGGTAATACAAAGTAAGGAAGATTTAAATTTACTTTTTGATAATTATTTGTCAGGAGGAAGTTTGGAACGGATCTCTTGCCAAATAAGATCAGCTTGATGTAATTAGTGTTGCCCATCTTTAAAGTCTTTTTTCCAGGAATTTTTGTTGCAAAGTAAGAGACTTGATTTCTTTGTCCAAAGATGTGGCTTGAATGCTGGAGTTGATCAACTTGGTCTGCTTGAGTTGTTGGGATAAGGAGGTCTCTTGGGGAAGCAAGGTTTGTAACTCAACTTCCATTTGAGCAATGCTGCTTCTCAAGAATGGAATTCTTTGAGTTGTAGCTTGATGCTTTCCAAGGTCTCCAATCCTTTTATTCTCCTGTTCAACAAAAGCTTATCTGAGCTTCTATTTTTATTAGACAGAGCAGCAAAGCTAGTTTGTGCTCGCTGATCCTTTGTCTACCGACTTCTAGATGATGGTTTATGTCAACAAGCAACATGCCCATTTCATTATGTAGAGCTCTGGTTGATTCCAGAACATTGTCATCAGTGAGTTAGCTATCCGGCTAAGATTTTCTTGGAGGATATTAAAGGTGTTTGAATCCAGAATGGTGTCCATCTCCAAGATATTAGCCACAGTCTCACAGATAGCCTCAGGAGGGGAACTTTCTCTGTCTCCTGGTCAACTGCAGGATGTGCTGAAGTATTTAGCCAAATCCTCTACATAAATGTTTGAGGCTTAGTGAGTTGACAGGAGTGATGCGTATGACTTCGGCTATCTTAGTGCTTGTAGTGTAAGTCTCAGTGTCACTCACCTCGGCTAGAATGATGGCTTGATCAATAAGGGAATGTATACTACTTGTAGGGGGTTTGCAGGATCTTCTGTTAGAAGAAAAATATTCTGGATTAGTTATCAAATTTTTGAAGGTTAAAGTAACAAATAAAAGTATATATACATATACCTTGGATTTTGTGAGGTAACTAGATTTGAAGGAGGGGTGTGTCCTAAAGAACAAGTAACCCTTTTGGTAACTCGGCGTGGAGCTTGTCTTTTTTCCTTTGGGGAAGAAGTAGCTTTCACGGCTGCATAATTAGGCTTTGGTAAGAAAGAAATATATGAATACAAAGCATTGAAAGAAGAAATATAATGACAATGAATTACCTGGTGTAGGGTTGCTTGTAGTAGGGTAGGAGTTGTCCTTCTTCTACTATTTTCTGGAGGATCAATATCAGCTCCATACAGTTATTTATGTAAGCTTGAATATTGTCCTTGAAGACCATAGATAGTAAAGTTCTCTACCATTCTAAGAAGTTAGGAGTTTCTGACGCTTCTGATTGTAAGTCATGAACTAAAAGTTGAGGAAGAGTGCCTGATATTCTTCTTCCATTTTCTTTATTTGTTCTAGGTTCAAAGGGCGTTCGAACTAAGGAGACTATGTTGCCAGATTGTGCTAGAATATCCTGAATAAAACCTAATTGTTGTGTGAAAAGTGGGAACAATAAGGCTCAACTAGGTTTTATATTTCTTGGAATTGGTCTCTAGTCCACTCAGAAATATCATGATGAAGGAGAACATGGGGTAGATGGTTTTATAAGAGAACAATATCGTGTCTTGAGGCAACATAAGGGTCTATCCTAATCCATCTAGGGCCAAATCTAGCATCATAGTAAAGGAAATAATCTAGACTTTGCCGTGGGAAATCTCAAAAAGCTTAGAGACAATCTCATGGGAAGTCATAATGGTAACATGTAGATATATACAAATTACCATATATAACAGATTAGAGGAGTTTTAAGAGAGCCAGCTGGATAAACTCTGTAGGTACACACTAGCCCATAGATTTAAGAACCATAGAGGACCCTGGACATTTTCTATAGGATTACCTTTTCTAATTCTTCTATCATGTTGGATGTGCTCCTATAGAAAGTAGACAAGAAAAGAGACCTTAGAGATATTTGTCCATCTGACATAATGGCAACAACTATGTATGAGTACTCAAGAACAATGGCAGAGAGCTGGTTCAAAAAATACTTACAAAGCCAAAATAGGAGAATAGCAGTGTGTTCATCCTTGGCTACTAGACCAAAGGTGTGAGAATTAGCTCAGAGGAAATTGGAATATAATGCCAATTTCTTGTTGAATTTAACACCTAGATTATCCCTAAAGCGGTCACTGATGGCCGGGATGGATCTCCTGGAAGTGGTAGACCAAGGATTGCTGCTACATCCATCAGAGTCGGAGTTAGCATGCCAAAAGGGAATATGAACCCATTGATGCTAGAGTTCCAAAAGCTTAGCAAGGAAAAAATGAAATGGGGGTTACACGGATATTCTTTGGTGAGCTTAATCATATCATATATGCCCCATCTGGTCCACTCTCTTCCCTTGGCTTTTGATACCCTCTCACACCAAGCTTCGTACCCTGGGGTAAGATGTGGCCAAGCTTGAAAATCAGCCGAACTGGATATATCAAACCATTCTTCTGAACTAGGAGTTGGTTTTTAGGGGATAATAGGAGGTGATTGATAAGTTCTCTTCAGAGTCCGGCAAACGGAGCTCAAGCAATAAGTATGGGTGTCTTCATTGTAAGGCAGGAAGCTTTCATCTTTCTTGAGGAGAATGGAAGTCATCAAAAGTTTGAAGAATACAATGAGCACAACTACTCTTTCCTTTTGGGTCAAATGAAGTAGAAGAATAAGAAGAAGCAAAGACTAGTTTGTTGAAAGGGAAATGATAGTGAAAGCTAGAAAAAGACGTTGCAATGATTATAAGGATGTTTGTTTCAATTTTTTGCATTTATTGCAAAGCCAATTAACGAATTCGCTATTAAAGGGGGTTGGTGATGTGACTGTTACACTCATTAAGCCTTTTCCTTTATTCTTCATCGGCTTGTGGGTGTAGGGGGCATATGTTACCACCAAATTAAAAGTGGGTTGGAGTCATTAAATGGGCCTAATTGGATTCAAAGCAAGTGGGCTTATTAATGTGAAGCGGTTACTACGAAGGGAGAAGTTGCCGTGAAAGTGATGAGTAGTGGTAAGCAATTATGCTAGCAAGGAGTGCATATTAATTAGCTACCAGCTGTGACTAAGGAATGCATGAACGGTTATTTGAGGGAACGTTCCGTGGTGATGTGACGTGTTATTAGAGTGGAAACAATTATACTAGGGAAGTTAATAGTTCCAGAATATTGGATAGAGCCGTAGTAACCAGACGTACCTTAGACGGTTATTTAGCCAATAATATAAAAGAGCAAAGAGCGGTAGAGAATAGACAACGGAAACACAAATACTCAACTATTTTATACTTTTATTTTCAGTATCGTTCTTAGGTGTAGTTTTAGAGTAGTTCATCAGCTTTGTAATTTTTCCATGACCTTTAGTGTTGTTGTTGATATTGTAATTCTAATTTCTATCAATCAATCGTACTTAATTTCATCATCAATCTTAGTCCAAAACTTATTGTTTTCATAGTATTTGAAGAACCCATAACAAAGAGGTAGATTCTCCTCCTTGGTGTAATCGTATAAACACTTTGGGATTGAAGGTATTCTTGCTTCTTGGCTTTGTTCATTCACTTAACTCAACCAAACAAATTTTACCACAAACAAAGATAAATGTTGATTTGGAAAAAATTGAAAGTCACTCATTAACATCGCAACACGACAATAGAAGAAGTTTTCAATTCATTATTTGATGCATCAAAGCATACTACACGATGTTGCCTTTTATAGGCAAATACATGGATTAAAATAACCATGCCTACAAGTTGAAAGGACGTCCTTGGAGCATTTTAGAAGCTTGCTAGCTTGTGCAAACTGTATTGCAATGGTAAATATACAGGCTTTATACTAGAGGCATAGGTACTTTTGGCGATGCTGCAATTGATCATGTTGAACATCCATACAACAATTCAATGTAGCAATCTTTGACTATTTGATAAAAAATAGGATAGTAGTTATATTAACTTGAACACCTTCTATGTACTTCTCATGCCAAGACATTTGCCATACTCAACATCTCCTCCATTTGAAAAGGTGTAGCACCGGTATAAATTTTCATTTTAATATTCAATTCAAGTTGTGCTGCAAATCCTTAAGTTGCAAAGAGCGCCCTTCGGCTTGACTGCTTGAGTTTGATGCATGTTCATGATTTCCAAATGGGAGGTTTTCTGAAGATCGATGCAAACCAAATTGAGAAAGCAGAAACATAAACGAGGTTGTAGTTGAAGTATGAGAATTGTCAGATGCCATTTGTACCTCTTGAATTGATTTACCATGACTACGATCCACTTGAGAGTATGAGCTACCTTGTAAGTAAGTTGTGGCATCATCTGTCGATGCTTTCCCAAGATGCAACTTTGGTGCCGAAGCTTTGCCGAAGTAAAGGAAGTTAACTCCCTTTGGTACCGCACTTGGCAATTTCTTAGGAATTTCCTCCAAGGTTTGATGAGTGCCAGATGCATTTTTCTCAGCATTTGTCCCAATTTGGACAAGACTTTCCTCATTTGCAATAATCTTTCCGTGGTTCGATGTAGTAGAACTCGGCAATGATGACTTTGCAAAATTGATGAAGCTAATGCCCTTGGGTGGTGGTGTTACTTGCTTATACGCAGTATCTGTCACCTTATCTTCCAAATCAATGTGAGCACAAATTCCCCTAGAGGAGTGGTTTTCCTGGATAGAGCTGCCAAGAAGTGGCGCACTGAAACTTGCGTTTCGTAACAGGAGTGGAGACTTCAACTCCGATCTGGAAACTTTTGACGGGGTAACACTATCTTCCTTGGTCGGTATCTGAATAAAAAAAAGCTTATGTTTAGCGATAGAGATACATGCACATGAAAATACCTGACATTGTTTTTTACATTAAGTTCATCAACAGAAGGTTATTTACAAGAAGTGAAGTCTTATAAAGTGGATATGCTACCTCATGTGAAAACAAGCATGCATCACCTCTGCTACAAAATCCTCGGGCCACAAAATTGTTACAAGGATACTTCGAGAGCTCATGATCAAATGGGCAGTCATCCCCTTTCAAGCAAGAGTGACGAGCAAAATGACGACATGGCTGCAATTTAAAAATCAACATTTTTAAGTAAACTTAGTTGGCAAGATAATTCCTTGTTCTTGAGACAACTTGATTGAAAAATAGATAGGGAGTAAATTCTGAAAAAGAAAATACCGTTGATTTAGTCAAAGGCACCGTATCATGTGAAAACTTGCACTTGTCACCCTGCCAATTTTGGTTTGGATGAGGCAAGAGCAAAGGAAGTTAGAATAATAAGATAATTGTCAATATACTGATATAACATGTATTGCACTAACTGCAAAAGTACACTACTCATACAGCAATGACCTGGTTAGGCTACTACACAAAAAATTTGAACACTTTAAGTCAACTCAAATGTCACATAAATAAGCTTCATTCAGGTCAAGTTATAAAAAATGAGCATGTCAATTACTTCCTAGAATCGCATGGTTAAATAAAATATCAAAACCTAAATAACAAATTGTTTCATGCATAGTGTAAAGATCTAGAGTAAAAAATAATGACAAAAAACAATAAGAAAAACGATAATTACTCCATACATATATATCATATAAGGAGAAAAATATTTAACAATACACCACAATTGAGTTATGTGACAACCTCATGGCACCTTCCAACGAGATAGTGGCGACAATATGCAGTAGTTTTCGATTTTTGCACCGGAGGCAACTTCAACCTTTTAACACCTAGTTGTTCATCCTTTTCTGCCTGATTCTTCCGCTTGTTTAGCTACACATTGAATTTAACAACTAAAGAAATTAGTCACCAAATATATGGATTACTATTCAAACACCATAAAATTAATTGATTTTAGAGGTGACTTAAGAGGAGGTTGAATTAAGTAGCTTCAAAATGTTAAGAACACCAAATCTCAAAAGAATACCTTTGTTTTAGCTTTCCATTCCTCGGAACCAGGACTACGCTTTTTCTTACCACGGACATCAATCTTTTCCTGTAGATGGTCAATAATTAACTGGAGAAAAATAAACCTCTTTGTTCTCAGAAATAGTTGGTCCACAATATGGAACCCTACATTGGATGCCCATACCAATGGTTGATAATAAAGTAATTCCTGACCATAATTTCAGTTTTTAATTCATTTTCCGCAAAATCTCGAATGGGGCAAACAATTCTGCCAAATTCATGATAATCGAAAACCACGTACACAGACATTAGGTATAGCGGAAATGAAGGAATACGGTAAAACATTATTGCCTAGGCACAAAATAAATTGATATGCTTTTCTTTGAACTTACAAAAGGAAGGATAATCACGTTATCAAATCTCATATTCACCATTGGCAATGCAAACTAAGAAATAAATTTGAAATCTATTGAATAATATGAGAGCTTATCATTTAATATCATAGAAATGAGTTTAAGTGTAATGTAACCGTGTGAAAATCATACCTTTGATGCAAATGAATTTCCCTCAACTTTACTGTTGCCATCCTGTTTCTCACCTAGTCCTGAATTGAGGGAAATTAAACCACTATCACAAAGATCTTCAGTTCCTTTGACAGCATGCTGCAAGTCATCCATTATCCATTGCTGCCCATTAAAATCATTCTCTTGGTTAGACTGATTTTCCGGTTGTCTTGTCAAATGATCCTCAACTTCCACCATTCTCAACATATGGTCTATATCACGCAAAACCACATCATTGCTACCAGACTCCTTGCCTTTGTCTCCAACCCCTTCAGTGATATCATGGACCTCCTGTGTTATTTTCTCGGGTACAGGATCCTTGGGATCCACAGAAGCAGAAGCAGAAAATTCAGAGAATTTAGGCTCATTTTCCGGTTTCTCTTGCTCCATTCTACCACTGCCATTATCTTGAAACACAAATAAACCTAGTTAAAAATAAATAAAATATAGGTAAATAGATATGAGGAGCGTGCAATTATATTGAAACCAATAACGATTGATCCATAACCACATCCGAACCTTAGACTTCAATTTCTAAAGCAACGATAAACTTTAAAAACATGAAAAATAAAAAATAAAAAATCCATTTTTGAATTTCAATGCAAAGTAGTACAAAACGATCATGAAATTTTCAAATAATAACCACAAAAAAGAAACAACAAGAGGCTTCCATCAATTAGATTAGAAACAACGTACCAGGTGTAGCAGGAAAATGAGAGAAGAGGCGAACGAGGGTGAGGTATGTTTGGCTGCGAAAGTGTGATCGACGGTAAGCAGGGAAACTCAATGGTTTTGACACAGGTTGCACCATTGGAACCCAAAAAAGAAAATGCTTTCAAATTTGTGAAGTTGCTGTGTAGATTTTCGGAGAAAGAAAAAAGCACAACACCACCTTTTACGCGACAAACAAGTTCTTGTGGTTGTTGCCGCTATTGAACTCTATTACTGTGCCTGACTCAGTCAGTGATGAACTTTTTTTTTTTTGAAAAAGATAATAAAATAAATTATTATTTTAATTTTGGGACGAAGTGAACTAAATTACATAGAAGAATACGATGAAGAAAGCAGAGATGCAGGGATGAGAACTAAGTTATGGAATTTCAAAGTGAGGAGGGGAGATGGAGACTCTGGAGAGCTTTATAATATGCTGGTTATGCTTTTATGGGTAAACCAATAAAAGTGTAATTTGCAAGATTTATTACTTTAATTGGAATGGCAGCTTTGTGGACTTTTTAAATATATTTTATTTGATTAATTTTGTTTATGGAAATATTTTAATTGAGTGATTAGTCTTTTTCTTTTCAGCGAAATTTAATACTTAATTGCTTCACCAAAAAACAAAATATGTTTCCTTAATTATAATATAGTAAGATGAACATGATAAATAGAAGATTTTTTACTAAAAATTATTTCTCTGAAATGACAGAAGTGTCACCTTAAAAGTATTAATACTTAATTTATTCATAGAAAAACAAAATATATATCCTTAATTAGATGGACAAGATAAACAAAAGATTTTTTACTATAAATTATTTCTTTGAAATGATAAAAGTGCGATCATAAATCATTAATACTTAATTGTTTCACGAAAAAATAAAATGTATATACTTAATTATAATAGATTTAGATGGACATGATAAACAAAAGATTTTTTACTAAAAACTATTTCTCTGAAATGACAAAAGTGCCACTACAAATCAAAATCATTTTATCGAATAAATAAACTATAGTACTTTTTTGCTAGTCATTCATTTTCAACTATTTTCATTAATTCCATTTCTCACGTATTTGTTCATTAACTTCTTTCTAATATATATATATATACACACACATACAATAACTCAAGTGAGAAGGGTGGTTTATTATAAGAGTGAGAGTAATAAATTCAATCGTTATATTTTATATAAATAGTTAAGATTAAAATATTAAATTACATAATGATTTCAAATGATCATGTGATCATTAATTACTATTAATAACTTTCAATCCTAACGATCAATGTATGATTATATGACTTAAATTTACTCCTCTCACTTTTATAATAAATTACTCCTCACAGAGTCATTTCCATATATATATAAATGACTCAGTGAGAATGATGGTTTATTATAAGTGAGAGAAATAAATCTGGATCATTAGATCTTACATAAATGTCCAAGGTTAAAATATAAAAAATCACGTGATGATTTTAAATAATCATATAATCA
Source organism: Dalbergia oliveri (assembly GCA_030441495.1). Lineage (NCBI taxonomy): Eukaryota > Viridiplantae > Streptophyta > Magnoliopsida > Fabales > Fabaceae > Dalbergia > Dalbergia oliveri. The sequence continues at coordinate 5,113,407 of JAMLFY010000001.1, forward strand.
TTAATTACTATTAATAACTTTCAATCCTAACCATTCATATATGGTTATATAGCTTGATGTGCTCCTCTTATTCTCATAATAAACCACTCACTAGATAGGAACGACTCAAGTGAGAATGGTGATTTATTGTGAAAGTGAGAGGATTTACATTGGTGTAAGACTTGATGCATATCTTACACCTTTGATAATTTTTTATTGAAGAAATTTCTTACAAAACCCTCCTTTAGATTGGAAGTTTATATGTTATAGACCATCTCTATAAAATTTTACATTAATCTAAAATTATTTGATATATTTTTTGTATACGTATAAATTAACGTAATAAATATCATATAAATATATATAAATAATAATTATTTGATCAAAGTCTTATAAGCATCTATTTTTTTAAATTGACATAGACAATCAACATGATATGTATTTATAATTCAACGATTGAATTGACAAAAATTATATTATATTAAATTTTTTTGAAGATATAAGTGTACCAAATTTTACATCAGTGTAAACAAATCTCTTCATATATGGTTAGGATCATGTTATACTAGTGTAATTTCAAGCAAATATTATATCACTTAATAAATTTTTATTGAATTCATTTTTTAATAAACTCCCCTGTTAGATTAGAAGTTCACATTATATATGTTATCTCTCTAAAATTCTAAATTAATCTAAAATCATTTGAAATTGCTTTTATGTACATCAAAAGTTGACACAAATAATCTTTATAATAGGTGATTATAATTTAACAATTAGATTGATAAAACAAATTATAGAAGTAAAATTCACTACACTTGATGCACTACACTTAACAATTAGTGACTCGTCATATTTTATAATAAACATTTACTCTGATTTGCACTTATTATGAAATTAAGGTAATAATATAGTTTACAAATAAAATTTATTCTCATTTATAATATTTTCTATACATTATTATTATTATTATTATCATCTAAAATACTATAAAGTAAAATTCACTATATCAATTAATGCATTACACTTAATAATTAGTGACTCGTCATAATTTATAATTAAAATTTCATCTAATTTTCACTTATTATATAATTTAGGTAATAATATTACTTACAAATAAAATTTGTTATAAACTACAATATTTTAAAATTAATATTATTCAATGTTTTATACATAAAAGTATTAATATTCCATATTCTAATTCAATTTAGCTAATAGTAGCTTAATTTTTTTATTTTAGTTCTCTTATAAATTAAATTTATGTTTAAAACAGATAAAAAAAAATCCTTTCAGATTATTTAATAGTCAATTTAAAAGAAGTGGCCTTAACATCTTCAAGAAAAATTACTTTCACGTAAAAGTTTATTTGGTTACATAATAAACTTAATATAAAAATTTATAATGTCAAAATTTAAATAGTTATATTAATTTATTAATCAGGATAACACAATTTTTATGATTTAAACTTTGATAATTAATCTACTTAAATTTTAAAAATGTAGAATTTTTTTAAATTTTGACAAATAAAATTTACATATGTTTATATATTTATTTACATCTAAATTATTCAATACATTAAGATTATTATTAAAGTTAATATACGCTCTTATTTGCAATTATTACTGTTCCTGTCTAAGTTAAAGTATTTCACGGCGAACCTTAGTTCTATCAAGATATAGGAGTCTAAGGTGCTTGAAATGACTAGCTACGACAAATTGATGCCAATCATATATGAAAACTTGGATCGTATTAATGTAGAACACTAAAATACTCCATACATGAGCATATTTGTCAAAATTCACTCCGAGTCTTGGCTTGAATTTATCATATAGACGGCAAGCTAGCTGGAGAAATTTGCCAATAGAGGCTGCTTGGTTTCTTCCTCATTTTCATCTACAAGATACTTAGCATGAAAAAAGTTCTCTTTCTTCGTTTCTCTAATGCATAAATCCCTCATAAGTTCATGAAGGCATCAACTTTTTATCCTTCAAGTTGAAATCCATTTCTTAGCTTGAATCATGCACCTTGATATCAAATCCTCTAAGTATGCAAATGCAATGTCTTCTACTTCAACCATTGGTTCTTCCCCTTTACTTCCCTTTGGAATTATACCTTTGGCCACCCTTCTTCCCCTTTACTTCCCTTTGGAATTATACCTTTGGCCACCCAAATGTCAATATGTACCTGCAATGTATTGGCAGGTATATATGGTAAAATCCTTTGGGAATTGACTAAAATGAAGGAAATATTGTTTCAATTGATAAGGCAAATCATGGTAACTCAAGGGTCAAGACCAATAAAACTTGTTAGTGTCAATGCTCTGTCATTCCATTATCTATGCCACTCAAGTGTGAAAGCATATTATTATATACCACACTCTAGTCATGAAGTGATGACTTGGTTTTCATATTTATATTGTCGTGAATTTTTGGGTTCTGTTAAATCTAATAGAATGAACCCAGCCAAGAACTCAAACTCACTTTTGATCCCAAAAGATGTAGATGATTACACCAAGGAGGGGAATCTACCACTTGGTTATGGGTTCCAACTACTTTGAAGAACAAGTTTTGGACAGAGGCAATATGTAAAAAGAGGATTTTATTGATGAACAAGAAGTAATTACAACACTTCAGCACCAAAGTATCACAACAAGATATGAAGGAGATAAACTACATCTAAATTAAACTAAACTAGACTAAAACAGGAAAAGGAAATAAAATATAGAATGCAAAGACTTGTTGTGTTGATCTGGGATTCTTTTTTGACTCTCTTGAGACTTTTTATAATCATGAAGAGTTCCAACTTCAACACATGTTAATTCTGAATAAACTCTCCAAATGCTTAGTAACCACTCAGCTGATTGGCCATGTTCCACGGCTAATTCAGGAAAGTTCCATCCCAATCCAACAAGGCTGATTAGAAAATGCCAATATTCATAACCACCCTTCGTGTGGGAAGTTGTCAGATTATTGTAACTACTACTTTTCAAACTTAAAACTTCTCATCAATGTTGCTATAGAAGCCAAAACATTTAAACAACTCATTTTTTCTATGATTTCTTCATGTAACCCAACTACCTATCATTCTAGTGGCTGAAATTTTAAGATAAAAACTGCTCATTTTTATGGAGCACATCATCAGCCACATGTGGGCCAATCCACTCATTTTTTGGTGGTAACAATTTCCTTCTACAGTAGTTTTGATGGCAAATGGCATATCTATTAACTATTCTTCTGCCCAGCTCTTCCAAAATTTCATCAAATGTGAATCCTGCATATTGAAGTATTTAAAATGAAAACATGAACCTAGATGGGCAGCTTAATGACTACATATTACTTTAGGTAGTGATCACTAACCAAAATACGTCTGATCGTTTTACCACAAAAGTAAAGAACATGACAAGAGTTACAAAGAGTCAAAGAGGCATTACTTTTTCAACTTTAAATGCTAATTAGCAAGGGTTGAAAAAAGAGAATGCTCAAACCACTCAAAGCATGAGGGGAGTAATAACGGTTTACAAGATAGAGAGGACACATATATGTCTGGCACACCAAACAAGTTTGGAACAACACAGTTCTAGCATGATCATAGAACCAGCATAGTTAAAGAAAAGAAGAAAGAAAGAAAAACTAAATAACAGCAACTGAAAATAAAGACAGCTACATAGGTAAAAGCATAAAAGTGAACACTTTGCAGATAGAGGCTAAAATCCTCATGCAGTTTCTGATAGAGGCTTGACACCATCCATCCAACCTTTCAACTAGTAGGCATACGATGTCTTGGTGAGTCTCCTTTCTCAAGTCCCACTTTGGTCGAGTAGCTTCAAAAACCAATCCATTCCTGATATTATTCCATATACTCCATGCTTTCAAATCTGCTGTCCCATTTTGCTGTCACATTTCCTGTTCCCCAATACAAATTTGACACATATAATGATAGCAAAAGTGAATGAGAAATGATAAATGACCACTACCACACTCACACCATATACTTACACTAAGTTAAAAGTTGTAAATCAACATGTAAAAAGTTGTAAACCAAGATGCAAAATGTTGTAAACTAAAGTGTAAAAAGTTTTTACATATTGATTTACAATTTTTTGCATTTTGATTTACAACATTTTGCATATAATTTATAACTTTTTACACATTGAATTACAACTTTTAACTTGATGTGAGTATATGGTGTAAGTGTGATAATGATTGTGTATCACTCCTCAAATTGAATTGGGGAACAGAAGTAGGACAGGAAAAGATGATAAATGATTTTTGTTCATACTCAACACCACCACAGAGAATATACTACACAATTTAACTTCCCACCACAGGTAGCACTCATTACACAGCTGTCAAGAGACTTTACAGCAGAAGAATGGATGTTGAACAGTCTCAGATATCCTTCATTAGATAGGAAGATGTAATTTCATACTATTTTGCATCCATTCGGCTCACATCTACAATTTATTCCAAGTCAAAGGAAGAATTAATCGTTATAACTCAATTTTTGAGTCAACACAAAATTCTAGAAAATCATGAATTGATCCTATTCTATTTTGGATAGAAATTTAGATAAAGATCAATTTTAATAAGTAATGACAAAGAAAAGAATGAGTATGCCCCGTAATGAAATGCCTAAGAACTTAATTTTTATTTTGTAAAGATGAATGATTGTCGTCAAGTATCTTGATTAAATGAGAAGAATATTGACACACACACATAAGGATCCATTTATTTCACAAGTAAGTCTCATATACTTAGTCTACTCGATAACTCTATAGACATTGATTTAAGGGATAAATGCATTTTACCCTATTAAATTTTAAATCATGTGTAATTTACATCCGACTTTTCAAAATATACATCGCGACACCTTTCAAATTGTGCATAACACCTCAGTATAATTTTGACAACTAATAAAGGTAAGATTTATGTGCACTTAACCCCCATATTTCTAATTTTTGCAACCCAACACTTTATCCATAAATACTACGTGCAATTAACCCCTTAATTTTTTTATTATGCAAATCCAACACTCCTATAACTTAATGTTTTGAGGGGTTTTTTTTGTACAATTTGAAAAATTCAGATGTGTAATGCACTTTTGAAAAGTAGTGTTTTTTGTACGTTGGAAAGTTGAGGGTGTTGTAATGAACGTTTTGAAAAGTTGGATTTAAATTACACATGACTTAAAATTCAAGAGGGTAAAATGCATTTAACTCTTAAATTAAATTAATATGACCGTTAAATTATATGATTTTTATTGATGATTAAACATGTCAAATTTTAGAAAATTAGACAACAATGGGCATATAATCTATTAATCAATATTTACTTGTATTTTCAAAAACATGTTATCCGTCAAAATAAAATGAAATATCAAATCATTTTTAAATTGCATGAAATTTTATACATTTGATTTACTTGATAAGAACTTTAAATTCAACAGTTGGATTGATAAAATTTCATGCCAAAGAAAGTTATTAGATGGAGTATATAAAATAATAATGAATTTGTTAGAAAAAAAGCATACCAAGGAATTAGAAGAGGATATGGGGAACAACCCTTGTGGTAAAAATATTTCGTAGCTGATGAATTACCCTTATTATGAATTTATTTTTAAGATATGCTTGATTAGGGAGTAAATGGGTAAAATCTTCCATTCACTTCATTTATAATTTTATATATAAAGTATATTTATCAAAATTTACACTATATTTTTACCTCATAATCAAACATATCTTTAGATTAAAATGCAATCTCCTACCTTTAAGGAAGACTTTATTAGACTCTCATCTTCATTTCTAAATCAACCATTTTCCTTGAAAAATTATGGAAGACTATATTCTAATTTATTTTCAAATTTTTTATTAATTCTTCACTTTCTCATAAAAATAATTTATTTTTATAAAACTACCATTTATTAATACTTATATTAAGTTTTTATGAAATTAAATATATGCGATTTATAATAATGCAAAATATTAATTAATATATATATATATATAACACGTATCTAATTTAATTTAAAATATTATATTATATTAAGAAAATAAATTATTTTTAAAAAAAATTTGGTATTTTTCAAATGTTGATTTTAGAATATTAATATATTTAAAAATAAAAGTATTTATTGATTTTGTACATAAAGATTATTCACGGAAAAGATAATAAAAAATTTTGGGATGTTAATATATATATATATATATATATATATATATATTATAAAATTAATAGTTGAGAAAATGCATAAGTTTTTTATATAATTATTAAAAATTATTGTTACTATTTATCATTTTTACTATTAATATTTTTTTAATATAATAGTAATTTAAAAATTAAGTTAACTATATAAATATATGTCAATGTTTTATATTATTATAAATCACATATATTTTATTTTACATAAAATTAATAGGCATAATTAAAAATAAAGGGTATTTTAGTTAAATACAAAATAAGAAACATGAGAAAATAAAAAATTATAAAAAATTTGAAAAATGATTAAAGTGCAGCTTCTCTTAATAAAAGGAATGAGAGTAAAATAACCCCATCTCAAGAAATGGGATTGTATTTTATTCTTATATTTAAAATTAAAAATACGTGTCTCACTAGAGAATGGCAGCTCACTTAAACATGGACAAATAATTAACAAAGAACAGAAAAGATTGTTTGGGAATAAAATATTTGAACACAAAAACAAGTTGGTAGACAAGAAAATCCTCATTTTATATATCCTTCAAAATATCTTTATTTTTTCATTTGGTCCTTCTTTAATTATATTTAATCCATGCCAGCATCTATTTAAGTTGCCTAATTGTTACTTAACGGGAAAGGTTAACGAAAAGTTGTAGGGACCAAACAAAAATGAGAATAATTTTTGAAAAACCAAAGGCAAAACATTTCAAAAAAAAAAAGGACCAAATAGAAAAATGTGATGTTTTAATAGATAAAAAAAACATAATTAAGCATTTAAGGGAGAAAAACAAAATAGAATGAAGAAAAAGCAAGACAAGATGATTGTTTTCAAATGAGAGATAAGATGAGATATTTACCTAAGATTTTGATCAGTTTGGTTTGGGAGAGAGAGAGGGAGAGAGAGAAGGGGGGGGAGGATAAAAGAGTAGTTGAGATTTTCAATTCAAACATTGGATTTTTATTTTTATTCTTTTATTAAAAAAAAGTTGGTAGAAAAAATTTGTATGTGATCATATTACCTCACAATAATGCCCTCGTATACAGCCGCACGTTTTTGACAATGTGGGAATCCATGATCCTCTCTGTAAAGTGTTTAAGCATGCCAACAATTTGAAGTTCTTGGAGTGAACCTACGAATTGTAGTCCTAGGGAAGAGTCTTCAAGTAGAGACAAGAGTCAAGTCGCAAAACGCTAAGACGAGGCAGGGCTCCTTCCTCAATGATCCATTCCCTAAGGTGCTGTTCCCATTCAAGGACAAGAGTTTCCAGGCATGGGAAACTACTCTGGGGGAACATAATTGCTTCTTTCTTCAACGTTGATTGCAAGAGCAAGACCCTTAAGTTGGGAAGCTTCCCTAGATGGGGCATGGGGTCTTCATTAAAATTTGAGTAATATAACTTTAACTTGTTCAGCTGGCAAAAAATTTGGGAGCTTTCTGGTAAATCCAACACCAACGGTCCTGAAAATTTCAATTTCTGAAGGCAGGGACAAGTTACTGCTACTTTTGTCATCTCAATGGCAGGGACCATCCAGCCACTCACTAAAAAAGGACGATTAGAGCGCGTTGATAAAGACCACCCAAAATGCACTGATAAAGACCGAAGTTTGTTGAATGTTGTGTTGGGCGATGTCAACATTTCAACAACACCCGAACTCATGATCTTTATCTGATACTTCTAACTTCAATTTACTCAGACTGGAAAGCCCTGCTAGGTCCTCTATTCTCGTACTTCAATGGAAAGTTCACCAATGTCTGAAGGTTGCTAAGTTGACTAAGCTTCATGTTCCCAACCGAGAACTTTGCTAATGGTGGAAGATACAGGTGACGTAGTTGGTGCATGTTCTCAAAAATATTTGGCATATGGTTCACATTCAAAAGGCAATCCAATTTCAAAGTTAACAATCGAGTCAACTTGCCTAAAGATGATGGCAAGTGTTTTGTACGCATTGATCCTATATCAAATAGCCTTAACTGAACCAAGTAACCAATCTCTTTTGGTATTTCAAGATCAAGCTTACCTCCATCGAGATATAGGAGTCTAAGGTACTTGAAAGGCCTAGTCATGGCAACTGAAAGTGATTTGTTTAGGAAGACTGGATCTATATTATTGCAGAACACCAAAAGGCTTCGCACATGATCATATATATTTGTTTAGCAACAATGCAATCAACTTCAAATTGGGGCCTTGGTTTGAATTTTTCATGTAGAGGACAAGGTGATGAAATTTGCCGATTGAAGTTGATTGCATTGTTGCTTCATCATCATGTCCATTTTCAAGATGAACAAAGTTCTCCTTCTTGGCTTCTTGGATGCATAAGTCCCTCATAAGATCATGAAGGCGGCAACTTCTTATCTTCCCCATTGAACTCCATTTCTCTACTTGAACCATGCACCTTGAGACCAAATCCTCCAAGTACGCATATGCAATGTCTTCCACTTCATCCTCTCTGCTTCCCTTCGGAATTATACCTTCTGCCACCCAAATGTTGATGATAGTGTTGGCAGGTATGATAAAATCCTCTGGGAAATGGCTAAAATGGAGAAAACACTGTTTCAAATGATAAGGCAAATCATGGTAACTCAAGGCCAATAATCTCATTATTCCAAGCTCTGTCCGTCCTTTGTAGATGCCACTAAAGGGTGAAACCATATTATTACATACCGTAGTCCATTCATCAATTGATGACATGGTTCGCAGAGTTCCTCCAATAGTTTTTATGGCTAATGGCAATCCACCACATCTATTAACAATTCTTCTCCCCAACTCTTCCAAATTTTCATCAAATGTGTATCCTGCAAATTGAAGTATATCAAAATGAAAATCTGAACCTGAATGATCAGCTTAATGACTACATGTTATATTAGGTAGTAACCAAAATACATCTGATTGTTCTACCACAAAAGTGAAGAATGGGAGCAGAGTTATATATAGGGGCTTAGCTTTTTCAATTTTAAATGTTGGATACTATATTGCAAGGGTTGAGAAAAGGATCATACCCATGTTTTCTAGATTGTAGGAGCCAGAAAACACAAAAAAGAGCATTGAAATTTAGTTTGTCTTAGAACCCGATCCAAACCAAACTCTAGTTTATTTTCAAGATGAATCATAAGTAACCTCATTTCTCTAATTAATTGACTTCATGGGTACATACAAATACCACTAAAATTAGAAAAAAAAAAAAATCAATGAAAGTTGACGAATAATAATACCAGCTTCCTCCCTGGGACGAATTGCAATTACACTACGAAATAGCTGCCAGCTTTGGGATTCATTCAAGCATCCTGGCGAGTGGATGAAACAATTTCGATCTACATGCAAAGCCACCTCCTTGTTCCTTGTAGTTAGCAATATTTTGCTCTCTGTTTTGTTAGCCTCAGGAAACCCAGCACGCAAGCAGTCCCAAGCTTCCTTGGTCCAAATGTCATCAAGTACTACCAAGCATTTTTCCTTCTCCAGCAATTGATAAAGCTCCTTTGCTATCTGGTCATCCACGAGTTCAGAAAATGACCTTCCCTCTCTTTCATTTGAAGATAAAAGATTGAACAATATTTTTAGCCATATATCTCTTTTATTACACAGCTGCGATACAGTCCCCCAAGCACATTTAAACTGTCTCCCAACTTCAGTGTTGTGATAAATCTTCTTCGCAAGAGTTGTCTTTCCTACCCCGCCCATGCCGCATATGGAAACTGTGCGGGATCGCAGCGTTCCATCGACCAACTTTGTGGCTATTGCCCCAGCATCTTTCTCCTGCGAGTCCAGTCCAATAACATCACGTTGCTCAGGTATATAAGATAAAGCCCTTCTTAGCTGCTTGGTTCCTGATCTGTCACGCGCTTCTCTTGTGATGACATAGGTCTGCAGCCTTCTTCCTAGATCCTTGATCTTGCTTGTGAATCCATCAATTTCCGAGGCAACATTCCATGAGTTGTGCATTCTCAGGGCTGCGGCTGTTAAGCAGCATCCTTTACTTGCAGATTCAGCTGCGGAGGCACGAGACTCGATAATATCTTCTGCATCGTGAGCAAGGACCCTCATCTCAGCAATCAGGTTCTGTAATACTTCATCATTGCGGTGTGGCCACGCATCAGCCGCTTTCAAGAAGCCTTGCATGTGGATGTGGTTTAACTCGCTTTTGAGGCGTTCAACGTTTTTGCTAACGTTTCTTGAGGAGCTTGCATCAGCCATTGGAGAAACTGATCGATGAACTCTCACAGAGTAAAGAGCAGTGAAGTGCAAAAGCCAAAAGGTCTCTCTCTATTCTCCATCAGATTTGTGTAGACTCGTGGAGCTCGTGGTTCAGCAAAGCCACTTTTGTGGCATGAAGATAATATAAAATAAAAGAAAAAGGAGTGCATCCTCGCTCAGAATTGCTTTCGGAAAAATTATTAAGTGCTCCTACCTTAAGTTAAAGGATTTGTTCTGTTTTATTTATTGATTTATAAATTAATTAATATATTAAAAATATAAGAGAATTGTAAGATAATAATGAATTATAAAATTTATGTCAATTAATAAATAGATCAAAATAAATAATCTTTTTTACTCTTAATGTACCTAAATATTTTTCTCCTCCTATGGTAAAAATAAGAAAAGTAAAATAATGCAAACGTGAATCGCGAGCAATAAGAGAACGGGGAGTTGGTGTGGAGTTTAAACCGATAGGAGAGAGTAGAAGCAGATGAGAAGTGGTATGTATATAATATTTTTTATAATATATTTATAATATGAGTTTTATTAATTGATATCTGAAGGACAGTAATTAAAGATATTAGAAAATGGAAGATTTAAAATTTTATGGTCGATGTTGTATTTTAAAAATATTAAAATTTATTTTTTTAATATCAAATCTTTTATTTTTGACTTCTTGAGTAGTGTCAAGCAAGATAAACCCTTATAATATATATAAAAAATAATAATAAATAGGATGATCGGTTCAGAAAAATAAAAAATTAATTAATGGACAAGTGATAAAATATTAACCACCTAATGAAACGTACGTACCGTACAATAAATCAGCTTTGATCATGGTCAAGCTGAGGGGACTTGACTATGGATTGTGCTCAGGTCATGCGGAAGGGACATCTTCATCATATGTGGGGTCAGAAACTTGGCCTTAGTTTTTTATGATTTCAGCAGTCATGTGTTAAATGTTCAACTACTGAGAAATAAGAACATGAATCTGCCAACTGTCTCCCCGAATGATGAACAGTCATGTGTTAAATGTTCAACTACCCAAATAAAAGGAGCGGTTTATCTGACCAGTGGTGCAGTGCTCTTTATCTTAAAAGTATTGGAAAAGAAATTAAAAATAAAAGATTTGACACTGAAAAAATAAGTTTTAATGTTTTTAAAATATAGAAATATTAAAAAGTTTTAAATCTTGCCTCTTGAAAGTATTTTTAGCAAGCGATTTTAGAACACTGACTAGTAAAATCTAAAAACAATTACTTCCTCTATTTTAAAATAATTATTAAAAACTAAACAATTCATATATTAAAAAATAAAAACTTTTGATAAATATAAAAAAATTATGAGTTGATAAAACTATCCTTACATAATTATTATTACTCATTTTAGTAAATATATTGATTATTTAACTAATATATTTTCATTAAAAATATAAATTGAAGAAAAATTAATATTATTGAGATATTATAAATTACTAACAGATATTTTAAAATATAAAAAATAAAAAGAAACTATTGTCATTCTGAAAAGGAGAAAATGCTAATAATATCCCCTTCATTTTTAAATAATTATCCATTTTAAATGCACATTGAAATTAAAAAAATGATTAAAAATTATCAAATTTAGAAAAAATTTAAAATAATTTACTAAATAGATTTTTTTAATAATCCAATTTTCTCTTTTCTCCTCTACTCTATCTTTTCCTCCTCCAATAATATCCAATAAGTGTTATTAAAAATAAATAATTAATTCTGCTGAAAATATGATGAGTACGGGTACATATGATGAGTTCTGTGCGTTTGAATATCATACGTACGGGTATATATGGTTTATCTTTCAATAGAGTTATTTTTTAAAGGATTAAAGGAGAAAAATTACTTCACCAAATAAAAAGGGGAAAATTACTTTTAGAAAAATTAAAGTTAAATTATTTATGTTTGTAAATAAGATTCAAAAATAAGTTTGAAGGGATTTTTTTTGTTTAGATGAGAAAATAAAATTACTTTGATGATAAAATTATCAAAAAGATAAAAAAAAGCATCATTCAATCCACATTAACCAAAGGTGATAGGGAGTATTATAGTAAAAGTGAATCTCATTTTGATAAAATGAGAATGGAAAGTATCTTTCAATCTTCTTTAACTAATAGTGATTTTTTCACTTGAAAATGAATTTTAATGAGCACATATGGAAACCATAAAATCATGTACTAATAGATTGAACCTAAGGTCTAAACCTTAAATGCTCTATCATTAGACCCCACACTACTAGGATACAAAGGATCATCCCTCTTTCTTTTCCATCTCACATGTAGTTCACCCACTTAGAACATGCACGCATGCAACATAAAAGAAAAAAGTAGTTTGCATACATTCGTTTTTCCTTCACTGTCTTTTACAAAAAAACATGTCATGCATACTCATACATGCACACATTCTCCTCACACGACAGCATCCATATTTAAAAAAAATCATTTAACATGCATTTTTTTACACATTATAATTATATCCATAGAAAAGAAAAAAAAAACTCATTTAATATGCATTCATGACACATATTTCTTTCATATGCAAAGTTCACATTCATAGACAAAAAAAAAAATCATGCATAGCATTTTTTTATAAGTCATCCAACATAAATTCATGCATTCATATTATGCATTTTTCACTCATAATAACCAAAAAAAAAAAGAGAGAGCATTGAACATGCATTCTCATTTTCTCTTCCATTCTTTCCCTAGATTGCAACAAGCACAGTAGGCATTTCTGTCACATGATATCATGCATCAATAAGCCAAAAATAAAAAATAAAAATATGATCATTTTAACATCATTCAATAGACATAGCATGCATAGAAAAAAGAAAAGAAAAAAACTTCATCCAATTTGTATCATTCATGCATCATATGACATATATATAGGTAGCATTTCATTGTATAAGAAAAAAGAACCATCCAATATGTATCATTCATGCGACATGTGACATATAGATAGATAGCGTTTAATTCAAAAAAAAAAAATGATATCATGCATTAATAAGAAAAACTATCCTTTTAAAATCATTCAAAAGACAAAGCATGCATATTGAAAAACAAAAAAAAACTGCATCACATGACACATAGGTAGCATTTCATCTAAAGACAAAAAAATACACAGGATGCTTCACCTTGTCTCCAAACACCACTCATCCAATGTAAACTTTGTTAGATCCAAGTGGTTACGTTTGGCAGTTATGAGTGGAAGAAAAAGAGAAATGGAAGAAAAAGAAGGAGAATAGAGGGAGAGAAAGGAAAAAATAGGAGAGAAAATTTTTTTAAAAAAAAAGGAAAAAGAATTAAGGCTAAAGAAAGAAGGGACATGACATAAGAAATCACTAAAAATTAAAGAATATCTCATACATTTGGAAGTCGCTTCAAGCCTTGAAGCTCAACATTGATCAGAAGCGAACAATGGCCAATCCATCAAAGATCTGATGGAGGTTAATGATGGTTGGGCTACTTTGGGTATGCACATTTGAACAAATTCATACAACTAGTATCACGCTGTTCAAGGACCCCATTGAGGAGGCACTTCATTGCTCATGAGCAACAAAAAAACACAACGATCAATGTCGTATATTCCATATATATGAATTTGAATGTCTTATAAAACAATCCTATAGTGGAATGAGAACATTCCACAATAAAGAAATTACCAATCACAAATCACAATGAGATTATGAGAATCATGAAGTGCACAAGTACTTTCTTGGCTCATCTATATAAAACCTATTTTCTCCCAAACACAACTAGCTGTCAGATGATTTATTAGTATTATTGATGGTTATGGTTTCAAACGTAACCAACATAACATGTGTACCAACAGGTTCTTTAATCCCGCAAACGAAGACCACGTTTTGTATAAAGCTTTACAGGCTGCAATCACAATCCACAATAAGAAATATCATCAAGGTGACAAATCAACAGTGAAAAATTGAGAGGAGAATCTGATAGAGCTGAGTTCACAAAAGGGCTTAAGGTGTATTAGAGGAGGAAGCACGGGATAGTTTGGGACAGGGAATGCTTACTGCGCTGGCAGCCACAGGTGGGCCCAATAGTGGGCCTGCTCAGAAATGGTTTTGGGAGCATGTGGGATGACTCATGGGGAGGAATTTTTGTTAGAGGAAAGAGGTATTTATTGGCCAGTTGGAAGAGATGTTTTCTTTTATGCAATTTACTACTTTTGGCAAGAAGTGACTGAGTTACTGAGTGTTTCAGAGCTTGCTAGGCTATTGTCACTATTTTATTGGCTATTTTCTATTAATACATACATCTCTATACTTCTTTCTGTACTTGTGCCTTGTGTATTGTGATATTACCTGTTTTGTGTGTGTGTGTGTTCTATTAGAATCTTTCAATATTCTATACAACCATCCAAGCAAAAATGAAAGATTCCAAGATTTGGGAAACACATTTTCTCACCTTAAACCATTTAACATCCTCTGGATTATAGAACATGCGTTTCAAGGAAGCTTTACGTTTTGATGCTCTTTGGGGGTAACTGCAGCACAAGATGATTAATTACTTCAAATAATCAAAATATAAATTATTATCGTTATCCCACAACTTTGAAATGGCAACAATTGCATTTCTTCCCAAAATAATTACTGGAAAGATGTCAATAAAAAATGCAATAGAATAAATAAAGTAATATGCTGTCAAGATTATCAAACGGTGGGTCTTGACAAATATCGACAAGCATACCCTGTCAAGATAACCCGCTTAAGGATTATCCTATCTGGATCAATGGATTTAAGTGAGCCAACAACAGCCACCGCAGGTTCTGCATCCTCTGCAGCTCTTTTTATTGAAGGAAGAGGTGGAAATGAAATAGGAGCATAAATTGAAGCAACAGAAAAGCGCCCAGCATGGAGAAACCTCTCCATCTTATTCTTGTCTGTATTTATATATTCACTCGAGAAAAATGGCCTGCAAAGAATTCACAATTAACTCTATTGTTTCATGAGAAATATTAAATAACATGGTTGTTCAGGTTGTATACCATACCTCCAACAAATTGCCGAAACCCAACATGAAATATCAGCTCCTCCTTGGATTTGATGGGCGCATCATGTGTCATGCTTCTTTTCACACTACACAACACAACTGACTTCGGGTTCATGACGTAACTTTTGAATATTAGGAAAGGAAAAACCTTCTAGTAGGGCACTAAAAAGCACTGACAGTGAAAAGTAACAGTGCAATAATAAAGCACAAAGTTACTTGAAATGAAGGACAATTACTTTTCGATTTGTGCTCAAACAGGCCACATGCTGTAATCGGGGTTGTCTTTCTAAGCATACAAAATTTTGAAGCAATAGAGCTGGGCACTTCCATGATATGCAGCCTTGCATATGAGCCAACTGAATGCAGTCATCCCTGTTTTCTTGCTCCATTTGTAAAGCTTTAGCAAGAACGCGCTTTTTTGTGTTCTCTTAAAGTTATCAAATTGAAAAATTCTGGCATAATCTTGGGGTAGAGATTTCCTGATATCATTAGACAGGTCAGAATTTTTTTTAGCAGAGATAATGACTTACTGTAAAGAATCTCCAACACACATGCACACACACACACACACACACACACACACACACACATTTGGATCCCATGAAGAAGTCCTAAAAGACTTCAGTCCTCTACATTTTGCAAACCTCTTCCTTGCAGGAACATCCAATGGTGTATCCACCTCATCTGGAAATTCTGCAATAAGAAAACAAACCATTTATAAGCAACAAATATATCTCAGATACAACTTTAGATACAAGCAGACCAAACAGTAATCAATATTTTTTTTTCCAAAAGCAATTGTTGATGATATGTGTACATATATATTAGGATCCAACGACATCATATAAACCAAAATTAATCTTACATCAATTAATAACTTTTGATTGGATGAAATTCCAACAAAATTAACCATTGAGTTGCAAGTTTGTATATGATGCACATAATGCTCAGAGAAGTTAAAATTAATCCAAGTATCCAACATCTTTTAGTACACCATAGAATTAATACATACATTTCAAAGAACTTAAAAGAGCAACCATCTTATTATATATTTATCCAGTTATTCTGATTTGAACTTTCTAACTCCTGGCATCAATGATGCAAGATTACACACTAATTAGTTTCAATTCAACAGACGACAAAAAGCTAAATAGGCTCAACTATCAAAATTAATTACTGGAAAGTTATGTCAATAAAAAATTACTGGAAAGATGTCAGAATAAATAAAGTAATATGCTGTCAAGATTATCAAACGGTGGGTCTTGACAAATATCGACAAGCATACCCTGTCAAGATAACCCGCTTAAGGATTATCCTATCTGGATCAATGGATTTAAGTGAGCCAACAACAGCCACCGCAGGTTCTGCATCCTCTGCAGCTCTTTTTAGGATTATTGAAGGAAGAGGTGGAAATGAAATAGGAGCATAAATTGAAGCAACAGAAAAGCGCCAGCATGGAGAAACCTCTCCATCTTATTCTTGTCTGTATTTATATATTCACTCGAGAAAAATGGCCTGCAAAGAATTCACAATTAACCATTATTTTTATAAAATAAAAAGAAAAAGAGAATGAAAAAGAGGAGTAGAGTGGATAGTTTCATAGAGTGGAGGTGTGGTTAGGCAAATGAGAGAAAAAGATGGGATATTTACCTATGATTTTCACCAGTTTAGTTTGGGGGAGAAAGGATAATAGAGTTAATGTTGAGATTTTCAAGTCAAACATTGAATTTTTACTTATTTATTTTTTTATAAAAAAATGTTGGTAGAAAACTTTGTATGCGATCATATTACCTAATAATTCCATCGTAGTCTCACGTTTTTGAACATGTGGGAATCGGAATCCATGATCCTCTCTACAAATTCTTTCGGCATGCCACGAATTTGCAGTTCTTGGAGTGAATCTACGAATTTTAGTCCTCTGGGAAAAGCCTTCAAGTTGGCACAATCGGCAACTTGCAAAACACTAAGAAGAGGCAGGGCTCCTCTCAATCATCCAATTCTTAAGGCCGGCTTCCCGTTCAAGGACGAGATTGCAGGCATGGGAAACTATTCTTGGAGAACATAATTGTATCTTTGCCCATTGTTGATTTCAAGCACAAGACCCTTAACTTGGGAAGCTTTCCTAGATGGGGCATGGGGTCTTCACCAAAATTTGAGTTTATCAATATTAACTCATTCAGCTGGTGAAAATTTAGGAACCTTTCTCGTAAATCCAACACCAACGGCCCTGAAAATTTCAGTTTGTGAAGGTGGGGACAAGTTGCTGCTACTTTTGATATCTCAATGGGCTTTCTTCTAGGCCACAAGGTCACGGATAAAGATAAAGACTGAAGCTTGTTGAATGTTGTGTTGGGTGATGTATTAAACATCTCAACAAGATGCTCGAGCTCATCTACTGCTAATACTTTTAACTTCAATTTCCTAAGACTGGGAAGCCCTACTAGATCCTCTACTTTCACATACTTCAATGGAAGGTTCACCAATGTCTGAAGGTTTCTAAGTTGACTAAGCTTCATGTTCTCCATCAAGAACTTTGCTGCTAGAAGATACAAGTGACGTAGTTGGTGCATGTTCTCAAAAATATTTGGCATATGGTCCACATTTAAAAGGCCATCCAATTTCAAAGTTAACAATTGAGTCAACTTGCCTAAAGATGATGGCAAGTGTTTTGTACGCATTGATCCCATATCAAATAGCCTTAAATGAAGCAAGCAACCAATCTCCGTAGGTATTTCAAGATCAATAATCTTATCTCCATTGAGATATAGGAGTCTAAGGTACTTGAAAGGCCTAGTCATAGCAACTGAAAGTGATTTGTTTAGGAAGACCAGATCTATATTCTTGCAGAACACCAAAAGACTTTGTACATGATCATATATATCATCATTCAAATTGGGGCCTTGGTTTGAATTTTTCATGTAGAGGGCAAGGTGACGAAATTTGCCGATTGAGGTTGATTGGACTGTTGCTTCATCATGTCCATTTTCAAGATACTTAGCATGAACAAAGTTCTCCTTCTTAGCTTCTTGGATGCATAAGTCCCTCATAAGATCATGAAGGCGGCAGCTTTTAATCTTTCCAATTGAAGTCCATTTCTCTACTTGAATCATGCACCTTGAGACCAAGCCCTCCAAGTATGCATATGCGATGTCTTCCACTTCAACCACTGGTTCTTCCCCTATGCTTCCCTTCAAAATTATACCTTCGGCCACCCAAATGTTAATGATGGTATCGACAGGTATGATAAAATTTTGGGGAAATGGCTAAAATGGAGGAAACATTGTTTCAATTGATATGGTAAATAATGGTAACTCAAGGCCAACAAATTCATTATTCCAAGCGCTGTGAGTCCATTATCTACACCTCTCAAGTGTGAAACCATATTATTATATACCATAGTCCATTCATCAACTGATGTCTTGGTATGCAGATTTCCTCCTATAGTTTTGATGGCTAATGGCAATCCGCCACATGTATTAACAATTCTTCTCCCCAACATTTGCAAATTTTCATCAAATGTGAATCCTGCAAATTGAAGTATATAAGTAACTTGATTTCTCTAATTGATTGACTTCATGTGTACATTCAAATACCACTAAAATTAGAAAAAAAAAAAAACACAATGAAAGTTGAAGAATAACAATACCATCTTCATCCCTGTGACGGATTGCAACACTAAGAAACAGCTCCCAACTTTGGGATTCATTCAAGCAGCCTGGCAGGAGGATGAAACAATTTGGATCTACATGCAAAGCCACCTCCCTGTTCCTTGTTGTGAGCAATATTTTGCTCTTTGTATTAGCCTCAGGAAACCCAGCACGCAAGCACTCTCAAGCTTCCCTGGTCCAAATGTCATCAAGTACTACCAAGCATTTTTGCTTCTCCAGCAGTTGATAAAGCTTCTTTGCTATCTCGTCATCAGTGAGAACAGAAAATAACCTTCTCTCGCTTTCATCTGGAGATGCGAGCTTAGTCAATATGTTTAGCCATATATCTCTTTCTTTAGGCTGCTGTGATACACTCCCCCAAGCAACGTGATTATTAAAATGTCTCTCAACTTCGGTGTTGTGATAAATCTTCTTGGCAAGAGTTGTCTTTCCTATTCCACCCATGCCGCATATGGAAACAACGCGGGATCTCGGCGTTTCATCAATCAACTTTGTGGCTATTTTCTTAGCATCTTCCTCCAGTCCAATAACATCATGTTGCTCAGCTATATGAGTGTAAGTCCTTCTTAGCGGTCGCAACAAGTTTTGTTGGGTCGTTCCTGATCCGTATTCACCCGCATCTCTTGTTATGATGCCATTGCCATATCTCTGCAGCCTTCCTCCTAGATCATTGATCCTGCGTGTGAATTCATCAATTTTCGAGGCAACACTCCAAGAATTGAGCATTCTTCTCTGCGTGAAATTTTCAGCTGCGAGGCACGAGACTCGATAATATCTTCTGCATCGTGAGCAAGGTCCCTAATCTCAGCAACCAGGTTCTGTAATACTTCATCATTGCGGTGTCGCCAAGCATCAGCCGCTTTCAAGAAGCCTCGCATGTGGATTAACTCCCTTTTAAGACGTTCAACGTTTCCTCTAACGTTTCTTAAGGAGCTTGCTTTTTGTATTAGCAGATCCCCAAGCCTTTCAACCACAAAGGACACAGCAGCATCAGCCATTGGAGAAACTGATGATCACTCGCAAAGTAAAGAGCAATAAGAGCAAAGGGTCTCTCTCTGTTTTCCCTATACGTCTACGCCAAGTGATGAGAAAGCATTATTGGCTTTGTGTGAAGTCATTCACTAGGGAGAAACCTTTTACATTTGTATGTTTTTTAAGCACGCGTGTTCCGAGTAGAGTATTCAAAAGGTGCGTTCTAGCATGCCCCTTGCTTTTCACAAGGAATAGTGAATTGTGAACGTGGCAAATGATTATTCGGACGCGTGGACACGAGATCAAACATTTGTTTGGTTGTTGTTTAGTTATCGGTGGTTGGTTTTAGATTTTCTTTTAGGTAAAATTAGAAAGGGCATATTAGAGAGTTACTAAATGTTTTTGGTGAAGTTATGTAACCATGTTTAACATCGATAATTATTGTTGATTGATTAATAATTTCATGGTGGTTATTAACCTAGTATAGCATCTCTTTGTATAGGATATATTTGAACTTGGCCAAAAAATCTGTCCCACTGTTAAATGCATCGGCAACGCTTGTTGGTATTTCGATATCAGTTTATAAAACAAATCAACGCAACAAATAGAGTTGAGATCAATATTTACATTAAAATTCGTAATGATAAGGGAAAAATCACAAAAAGTTTAAAGACTTTCATTGGAAATAAAATTACCTCTCTAATATAAGAGAGCAATGTTATCCTAGGAAAATACACCTCTCTATAAATATAGGAGAAACTTCAGACACTATATATTTGAATGCTTCTGTTATTTTAATTTGAACTAAATTTACTTCTTACTTGCAATCATGTCAGTAATTCTCTTATTTGATCCTCACAATTTACACGGTAAACCTCCTCTTCTTTAACTTTATTATATATGTACAGTAAAAATTTTACTCTACACTTTAAAAATTTTGACAAAAAAAAGTGGATTTATCCCATTGACATCGTCTTCATCCATTCTGGTGTACCGGGAACACCTGCAACATTGTCGCTTTCAATCTTTTCGTCAAATCCTCCACGTGTCAACATTACCTCAAGCCACCTAGGTGCGAAACCATTCCTTACTTTTCCCCGCAGCATCGTAGAACGCCCAAAAAAAAAAAACAGTATGTGAATGATGCATTGACCCGAAAGAAAAAACACGAAGCACACAATGAAACGTACTGTGACTTTTGGTTCTTGGCATGTCATGTGGTAGGAACATCATGCTAATGTTGGGTCACAAACTCTAAGATGAGTGGGTTCTCCAAAACTTTACCACGTGTCGAACATTTTATTACACTGACATTTGATGACACTGGGACCTTATCCTAGCACGTATCGTATCATATATTTTGTAAAAATCGTCGTTTCTATATTGGTATAACGGATATTCAATATCTTATTGTATCGCCTTCCCTGCACAAACTTGGCCTTGGCATTAGTTTATGATGATTTCAGCTGTTAAAGAATATAGGAACCATGAACAAATTAATAGTTGCTGCTTCACGATAACCATTACTTTGAACAAAGTAATATATTAAAAATAATATATCTGAATATAAATTATTTTTAATTTCTTCGTAATTGACAAATTAAATTAATAATGTCAAGTAAAATGTCGACAAAAGAGGGCACACTTGATAAAGATTTAGATCATATCCACTACAACTATGAGTTCGAATATGCTAATCAATGTGTGAGGACAGTGTTGATGGACACATTAACTATTTTATATCTAATAGAACCCTCGCATAAGAGTCAATTCAACTTGAAGCGTGAACAATGTATAAAAAATTGTATTTTATGTTGAAATTTAATATTTATTGGGAAGAATTACGGGAAAAACAATTTATCACTTAGCCATACAGTTGTTCAATGTTTTTTTCACTAACGTTTCTTAAGGAGCTTGCTTTTTCTATTAGCAGTTCCCCAAGCCTTTCAACCACAAAGGGCAAAAAAGCATCCGCCATTAGAGGAACTCTCTAGAAGAGTAAAGAGCAGCAGTAAGTGCCAAAGGTCTCTCTCCCTCTCTCTCTCTCTCTCTGTTCTCTGTCAGATTTTGTAATTAAGGAAAGGGTTTCAAAGATGGGAAGCTATTGCCAAGTTACCCTATACATTTACGCCAAGTGATGAGAAAGCATTGGCTTTGTGTGAAATCATTGAGGTAAGAAAAAACACGAAGGGATAAGTGATAAAAAGTGAACCACACAATGAAACTTACTGTTACTTTGGTTTATCGGCATGTCATGTCGTAGGGACATCATGATAATGGTCGGTCACGAACTTGTCCCCGGCCACAGTTTATGATGAGATCAGCAGTTAAAGAAAATTTCGCAGGTGAGTGCAAATCTACTGGCTCATTCTTGCACATACTCATATTAAAGTAGACAGAACCCATAAACAAATTAACACTTCCTGTGTTTCAAAATAATCATCACTTTAAATAAAATAGTATATTAAAAAATTAATACATCTAAACATAAATTATTTTCAATTTCTTTGCGTTTTGGCTGTTTCTTAGACATCAAATTACAATCACCTAATAAATCAAAAAAGACAAAGACAAGTTAAAATTAATAATGTCAAGTAAAATGCCAACAAAGTGGGCACACTTGATTAACAGTTAGCTTATACCCCATAAGAATATGAGGATCTTATTAATATAATCCCTCCCAAAAATTCTCAGAAAGATTTGAATACAAGGGTCGAAACTGTAAGTCACTTTGCATACCACAAGAGCTTAGATCTTAAAGTAAATCCTATCCAAAATAGTATCAGTCTCTCACTCAAATGGTAACCTAAATGGATTGCAAAGGCAGATTATTTTAATATGGCATGTGGATTTTAGAGTGAAAGAGTGAAAAAGACCAAATAAAAATTTTATTAAATTGGAGTTACTGAGTGCGAGGTATATGCTCCTAAAATATATTTAATACATGTTTTTGTTGGAGTATCCACAACTATTTAGGTTAGATTTTTTATATAACTTTTAAACATTATAATTAAAACAAGTGATTATGAATATTTTTGAAGTGTATATTAAATATGTTCCAAAAGTATATATTAAATATGCTTATGAAGCACAAGTTGTTATCCCAAATTATTATTATCTTCGTTCTCTAATAAGTGTCTCTCTATAAAATTTTATTTGTCTACTATTATTTATCCTTTTAAGGATTCTAAATAATATTAATTTTTTTTCTTTGATACCCTTATGAGAGATAAAGAGTTAGTGAATAAATTAAATATGAGAAAAAGTATTAAAGTAGGCGATAAAGATAGTATTATAAAATATATTTAAACTTATCTAATTTTAAATTCATCTAATCATTTCCTTAATATGTGTACATAAGTAAAAATAGATACTTATTAGACAATAGTAGCCACCATAATAGAGAGTGATACTTCACCTAAAGCTGAAAGTTAAAAGCAGGTACTAAATAAAATGTTACTCTATTATTAATTAATGTACTTAAAAATTCTCCTAATTCAAAATTCCATTCATATGTAATAAATAGTTCTCGGATGTTATTCACTCCCATTTCATATTGAATATTATTTTGGTTTTTTTTCCTTAAATTTTTGCTTTTAAGTTTTCAATGAATGTCTAATTACTTTATGGCCATTTTACTCTATTGAAAAGAGAATGAGTGGATCTAATGTATTAGAAAGTATTTCTCATCTTTTACTTTTTTATGAATTTATCTAATAATGAGCGTCATAACAATTTTTTTTTCAAAAGATAAGTTTTTATGTTTTCAATACATAAGACCCATAACAAAATTTGAAATATTTCATTTTTTAGTATCCTTAACCATTACTATTAGAATAATGGTTTGAAAAGTCCTTATTTTTTTCAAGATTAATAAAAGCTCATCATTATCATAATCAATAGTTCCCTTATTTTTTCTGATTATATAAAAAGTAACTTTTTTTTCTTGTGTGAAAAAAGTGATTTCACACCCCAAAAATTTTATCCAATTTAAATATTTCACTATCAAAATTAGTTTTTGTTACAGTTTAAATAAATCACACTATTTCATATAATTGTTCTTAAATAATCAATTCTATAAAACACATTTATATTTATAACCAATTACTGAAATAATTTGAATGCTGGAACCTTCCAAACACACTAGTGCCACAATGGTCCCTTAGTAACCTTAAAACATTCTTGTTCATTTATGACAACGATTAATAACATCTATAAACTTGTCAATAATCGCCACATGCGTGAACACTAAATAGAATTATGCTCTACCTATTTATAGATATTTTAACTTTATGTAAATGAAAAAAATCAACCAGTAACAGCTACCTACAGCTAAAATATCATTCTACAAGTGGTTAAAATCATAATCCTATTTCATAAGCACCTAATAATTTTCTCATCACGATGAAATGAATTTCACCTACAAATGGAACAACATAGATTCAGACAAGGAAACAATAATCGCCAAATCTTGGCAAGCTCCATTTCACGTATAGAAGGATATGATACATGAACGGTAGCATTGACTACACCTCAATATTTTGTATGCAAGTACAAACTTGAATCAAAATTTAACTTAAAAATAAAATTCGGATATACGTTAATTTCTCTGCTCGCCCGCTCTCACACACAAACAAGGGATCTAGCTAAACAACAACCACCACCCCCCCCAAAAAAAAAAAAAAAAGAAAAAAAAAGGGAGCAAATAAACGGTCACGAGAGTGCATGCATCCACCACAGAAGTGAATCTGAACCAGAGCTTCATTCCCAATCAATAAAATTGGCTAATTTCTTCTGAAATCCTTGATCAGCAATATTCAATAGCCAATCCATCAAAGATCTGATAGAGGATAATGATGGTTGGGCCACTTTGGGTATGCACGTTTGAACAAATTCATACAAATAGTATCACGCTGTTCAAGGACCCCATTGAGAAGGCACTTCATTGCTCCTGAGCAACAACAAAACACAACAATGATCAATGTCGTATATTCCATATATATGAATTTGAATGCGTTATACCACAATCTTATAGTGGAACAAGATCATTCTACAATAAAGAAATTACCAAACACAGATAAAAATAATGTGCCACAATGAGAATCATGAAATGCATAAGTACTTTCTTGACTCAGCTATATAAAACCTGTTTTCTCCCAAACACAACTAGCTGAAAGATGGTTTATTAGTATTATTGATGGTTAAGGTTTCAAACGTAACCAACGTACCATGTGTACCAACAGGTTCTTTAATCCGCCCACGAAGACCACGTTTTGTATAAAGCTCTACAGGCTGCAATCACAATCCACATTGAGAAATATCATCGAGGTGACAAATCAATAGAGAAAAATCGAGAGCCCAAGCGAAAATGAAAGATTCCAGGATCTGGGAAACACATTTTCTCACCTTAAACCATTTAACATCCTCTGGATTATAGAACATGTGTTTCACAGAAGCTTTACGTTTTGATACTCTTTGGGGGTAACTGCACCACAAGATGATTAATTGCTTCAAATAATCAAAATATCAATTCTATCGTTGTCTCAACTTTCAAATGGCAATCACAACTTCGAAATGGCAACAATTGCATTTCATCCCACAACAAATATAGGAAAGATGTCAATAAAAAATGCCATAGAATAAATAAAGTAATATGCAAAATTATCAAATGGTGGGTCTTGACAAATATCGACAAGCATACCCTGTCAAGATAACCCGCTTAAGGATTATCCTATCTGGATCAATGGATTTAAGTGAGCCAACAGCAGCCACAGCAGGTTCTGCATCCTCTGCAGCTCTTTTTAGGATTATTGAAGGAAGAGGTGGAAATGAAATAGGAGCATAAATTGAAGCAACAGAAAGCGCCCAGCATGGAGAAACCTCTCCATTTTATTCTTGTCTGTGTTTATATATTCACTAGAGAAAAGTGGCCTGCAAAAAATTCAAAATTACCTCTATTGTTTCAAGAGAAATATTAAATGACATAGTTGTTCCGATTGTTTACCATACCTCCCAACAAATTGCCGAAACCCAACATGAAATATTAGCTCCTCCTTGGCTTTGATGGGTGCATCGTATGTGTCATGCTTCTTCACACTACACAACACAATTGACTTCAGGTTCATGACATATCTCTTGAATATTAAGAAAGGACCAACCTTCTAGTAGGGCACTAAAAAAACTGACAGTGAAAACAATAAAATAATACAGCACAAAGTTACCCGAAATGAAGGACAGATACTTTCGATTCGTGCTCAAACAGGCCACATGCTGTGATCGGGGTTGTCTTTGCAAGCAGAGAGAGTTTTGAAGCAATAGAACTGGGCACTTCCATGATATGCAGCCTGGCATATAAGCCAACCGGAATACAGTCATCCCTGTTTTCTTGCTCCACTTGTAAAGCTTTAGCAAGAACGTGTTTTTGTGTTTTCTTGAAGTTATCAAATTGAAAAATTCTGGCATAATCTTGGGGTAGAGATTCCTGATATCATTAGACGGGTCAGATTTTTTGTCAGCAGAGACAGTGACTTACTATAAAGAATCTCCAACACATACACACATACTTTTGGATCCCATGAAGAAGTCCTAAAAGACTTCAGTCCTCTATATTTTGCAAACCTCTTCCTTGCAGGAACATCCAATGGTGTATCCACCTCATCTGGAAATTCTGCAATAAAAAAACAAACCAGTTATAAGCAACAAATATATCTAGATACAACTTTAGATACATGCAGACCAAACAGTAATCAATAATTTTTTCCCAAAAAGCAATTGTGAACAATAAATACTAAATAGAAAGAACAGAAAAGCACCCTCATCTGCAGCATGTGCTTCCTTAAGTTCCTTAAGTTCATCTTGTATCTTCTCTCTAGTCAAGTTATCTGCTTCCTGTAATCCAACAGGAACAAAATTATGCATTCATGATATAAACAACAACAACAACAACAACAATTAAGCCATATCCCACTAAGTGGAGTTGGCTACATGAATCAAACGATGCCAAAAAACTATATCATATATCATATTCATGTTAAAACCATCGACATTTAAATCCATTGACATCATGTAACCAAAATTAATTTTACACCAACGAATAACTTTTGATTGGATGAAATTCCAACTAAATTCACCATTGAGTTGCAAGTTTGTATATGATGCACATCATGCTCAAAAAAGTTAATATTAATCCAAGTATCCAAGAATATTTTAGCACACCAAAGAAGTGTCATAAAATTAATGAAAAAAATGAATAGTATACATTTCAAACAACTTAAAATAACAACCATTTTATTGTATATAACAGTTATTCTTATTTCAACTTTCTAATATCTGGCATGCAATGATGCAATGCAATGATGCAAGATCTACACAATAATTAGTTACAACTCAACAGTCGAATTGATCTAAATCATTTTCTATAATAAGTTATCTAGAAGTGCTTAAAGTGATTCAAGTTTGACACCAGTATTAAATTTTAATTTATCTACTCTGCACACACACATCTTAAAGGAACTTTCTTTTGTTAGCTCTAGAAAAGTTAACCACACACCCAGCCAGTCGCAAGGATAACCATATCAGAACTCCGTACTATATTTGTATTGTATACATTTGAGTTACTATGGATGCAAAGCTCACAATAATAACTGAATATACATCATACAGTAGATGTGTAAGATACATAGACAAAATTAACGAATACATCAACATTGTCCAATGCTTGAAATGTTCAATTAGAGATTAAAAAAAAAAGAAGAAAGGACCAGCAACATTCAAAATGAGACTAAAACCACAATTGACAAACATTTTAGTAACACCTGTCTCACCATCATCACTGAATCATTGTCTGTTTCTCCATCAGAATCTCCTAATCTAAGTGATGCTCCATCTCCATCAAATTCTAAGTATTCTTTTCCCTCTTGACCTGTAACCTCATCATCCCTTTGATCCAACACCATACCATCATCATCTCTATCGGAAGAATCTGACTCCTCTGTGTCGGAACCATCAACAATCCATGCAGCCTAACAATCAAAATAAAAGGCAGGGATATATATAATTTCTCTCCCAGATATTTGGTAGGCAGCAATATGAAACTAATGATCATAAACATATTTAAACTAAGTTAAGACCTGATATTCTGAAGTTCCTTGCGGAACTGTCCTCTTTCGCATCTTCTTTTGCTTTAAATCTTCATCAGCCTTAGACATTTCAGCCTCTGTTGGCCATGTCTAGTGATATGGAATGATGTTATACCCAAAACATAAAAAAAATAAAAAATAAAAAAAAAATCTTGCAAATAAAATATTACAATTTACCAATAAGTAGTAGTAGAAAGAAATTCCATCATCTACCTGCTCTCCAGCAAGAGGATCAGGTTCATTCTCAACAATTAAAGGTTCCTGTATTTGAGGATCTGGAGCCAAAGAACCAACGACCTAGAACATCAAAAAGGAGGAAAAGCAGGGAAAAGTACATACAAAAGGTCAATGAAAGATGAGTATAAAACAGGGAGAAAATAAATAAATAAAAATAATCACAACGTGCTGCATGAATAGCAGTTTTTTGATCAAGGATTACAGGAAATGTCATACATATTAAACAGATAATCACTGGCCATCAAATGCCTATAATTATAAACCTTTACAAGTACACCAAACTTTCGTAATCCATTGGTTATAATAATTAAAATTTCTCAACTATTGATTAATATCACTAACTGAACCCCCCCCCTTTTTCTTTTTCCAAATTGCGACATAAAGGTGGAGGTCCGTACCTCCGCATCATGCATTTCATCCGAATCCATTAAGTCTTGATTTTTCCTTGAACTCAAAGGAAAGGGATCCTTGAGAATTTCAATTTTACACAATTGGAAATCTCCTGCACCTGAAACATGAACCTGACAAAACAAAAGTGAGACAACCAATAAATCATAGCTAATACAATTGCAAATCCATGACCTTGTTGATTACCAGTTGATTCACTGAGAGGCTACGAGCACGGAGGTAACCAGTTAGAATGAGGGTGCATTTTCTCGAGTTGCCATCATGCACTGCATCAACCTGCAATTCATTATAGAAGATGAGTGTGTATTATAAGCAAACAGAAAATGTAAAGTGACTCTAGAGTATTAGAGAGACTCAACTCTCCCAGCCCAATCCTGACCTCTTTGGTAACCCCCTCATGATAACTCCCCTCCTTTATAATCTCTCCTCGCTGCCCATAACAAAATTTCCCTCCAATTCCTCACATTCTCCCCCCCAAAAGCTCAGCATAATTCGTTACATAAGAGTCACTCATTTTTCCTCTCTCACTTCTCATTTCAATAATTACAATAAAGCCCAACTATGTATTGGCTCGGTCCCTAACAATACTCCCCCTAAAAGAATCACCTTGTCCTCAAGGCTATGTGTGGAAAGGAAAAACCACAGTGCTCAAGAAAGACTTCCCCCTGGATCCCATATCTTGAAAAAGAAGGAGAGTGAGCTTGCATTGTTGAGTTGTCATCCCAGGTCCCATGCATTTGATGCTAGTTCTTCCACTAGGTGCACCCAAAAGATCAAACAGAGGGGCCTTATGCATTGATTGACAAAAATTCCCTGAATCATACCTCCATTCACAGCAACTAGACTCAATTCCTCTGGCTTCTGGCTTGAACATGGAGTCTTCCTTTGAGTGGTTGGTAACGACTTATTGACTATAGTATATTGGGGATACAGTGACATCACTTATCTCACTCATGGTTCCTTCTAAAGACTTCTTCCTGAATTCTGGTTTAATAGCATCATTCAGTCTTTGAAGAAATGGGCTATCATGTCCTACCCTGAACCAGTCTAACATTAAATAGAGAAAAATAACCTGCTGTCTCCTATTAATAAACTCTTCCACCTTTTGATCAAGTCCCTGAAAAACCTTATCATATAGAAATTCATCAGCCAATGCACAGCCATGCATATGTGGAGATTCATCTTCCGCAACCTTCACAACCAATTTTTCCATGAGGTTATTGACTCTAGGCTTCACATCACCATTCTCTCTTGCCCTACCCAAAAGCATCTTGGGTACTTGTAGCCTCATCATGTTGGCAGTACCCATTAGGATTGCCCAAACTCCTGTGTGGCTCGAACAATTCTAAATCCACGGCATTCCAATAATCAAGACCAACCTTAATAACCTCGGCCTCATCCCCAATATGTAATATTTTTAAGTTGAACAAGACCCATTAGCAAGGCCGAAATAGCTTCATGAGAGGATTCAAGAGTTCTAAGGTGAAACTTATAGGCCTTGGCTAGGTGCCTTGGTTCATGAAATAACTCCACTTCTAGATGTCGTTCACATTATCCCCTTTAAAAAATTGGACCTGGCCCATTAAGCTTAAATAAATTCTCGGTCCAGATTCTTCTCCTCCACAAATTAAGACTCTCATGTTTTCATGCTGCTAGGCTTGGCGCACAAACTGGCCATCAGATTACTCGTCATTAGAGTCCTTATCATAGCTTTCCTATGTGTGGGCCTAGCCCATTAGGCCTAGGTCTTGAACCCTTCTATCTTTCCCTCATTCCATCTCTTTCTCGTGTGAGCCTGACCCCCATCGGGAAAATTGGGGCCGCAGCTACCGGCACCTCTCTGGTCATCCCAATGTCTGCGTACACAATGGTGAGTACGGTGGCTCTGGTGGAGGTAGTTGGGTCAGCAATCTCGAAACTTGAAACTCCTCTACCGTTGCGTGCTCCTCTCCCTTCTTCTTCTCACTCACGTTGCGCCTGACAGTCGTCTTGCAACCATCTTCGGTGACTCATCCGCCAAGACCGTCGCAACAACTTTCGAATTGAGTGGCTCCAACGGCAGAAGTCAACATTGTCACTCCTAGCTTCGATGACGTCACTCCTTGCGTCATACTCATGCAACTGATTCTCCGCCAAGGTCTCTCGTTACTCCGCTCGGTGATGGTCATCATGGCGTGTGACTCAATGGATCCAACGGTCCTTCAGCGAAAGGTGTGGCAGTGCGTGTGACAGTTCGAACCTGCATCGCAACATGTTTCCTCTCTGGTCCCCAATGAAGCTAGGGTAGTACCTTCATCGGAATCCAATGGCTTTGATGGTGGGAGCTCGGTACATGGGAAAACACCCACGCTCCGTGAATCCGGTGGTTCTAGCGATGGACGTCAATCGAACTCTACATCTATACCAATGTCGATGTCGTCACTGCCCGGATCTTGTTCATGCAACCCACCATTGCATTCCTCGCATGACCACACCTTCGCTATTTGCATCCAATGGCTTCACTTTATCTCCTTCGCTTACCACTTCTCTCCATAACCCAAGATCTGCCAAGCAAGCGATTGACCAAGTCTTCGCTCCCCACAACCCACAAAATGGTTGTCAAGCCCATTCTTAGCATCTTCTCTTTTATGTCATCCTCAATTCTGGAATCCAAAAGCTGTGATTAATCACCACCTCCGCCACTCCAACATCATCTCCCTCTTCCTCCTCAACACTATCTTCTTCATCATGCTCCTCAACCTGCATGCTTTCAAATAAAGCATGAGCATCAGGAGACCAATCTTCCATGGAGGATCTCCTCCTCCTCCACCATCACCCAACTTCGTCACTTTCCCAGACAGGCGTCGACGTCGTCGAGGATACCTTCCTCTCACTAGCTATTTAATTTTCTCCATATTCTACTTCATCCTCTTCACTTTCTTTTCCAACTCTTACCCCAGAGCAACGCTTGCATGGTTTCTAGCACAGAACTCCCAAGATCGGGAGCTCTGATACCATTTGATAAGAATAGAGCCATACGGAGAGAAACAGATTGAAATGCTAAAATAATCCACTATAGAAGATGAGTGCGTATTATGTGTGTATTATGAACAAACAAAAAATGTAAAGTGACTCAGAATATTAGAGACTCTAAACTCTCCCAACCCAATCCTAACCTTTTGGTAACCCCCCAATGATACCTCCCCTCCTTTATAATCTCTTCCCTCTACCCATAAGAATTTACCTCCAATTCCTCGCATTCTCTTGTGTGCCAACTCAGCATAATTAGTTATACAAGATTCACTCATTTTTCCTCTCTCAATTCTCAATTCAATAATTACAATAAAGCCCAACTATTGATTGGCTCAGTCCTAACACAAACATAATGAATTACCTCCGAAAATATGAATTAAACCAACACAACTAGTCCTTTTAAAAAAAGAAAATAGAGTTGGATTGGCATGAATTCAAACCTTTTGAGCCATAAGGTAAGGTCGTTGAGTTCTCCAATGGGGAACTTTGAGCCGTTGCTCTTTAAAGAGCCACAAGAACTGCAGTTATAAAGAGGGGAGAAGTGCTGGCTTAGACCATCAAAATGGACATACATTGGATGATATGTTCAGTGTAAAAAATAAGAACTTTCATCCAACAAGGGATGAAACCATTACCTTGTGCAGCTCATCCTTTGAATCAGCTGGGTAAAATTTACAATCCTCAGGAAATTCAGAAGCAAGACTAGATGTGCACATCTTCTTTAGTTCATTTCTTTGTTTAAGCTCAGTGGGAAGATCCTGGAGGGAAAAAATGAAAACTCCACATAAATCTTAGAAAGTCAATTCTTTATAAAATAATTGCGAGAACTTGTAAATCACTTCATAAGTTTAGCAAATAAGATAAACCATAACTTACACGTATGAAAACAACAGTGCTGGGTAAGCCAAGAGACCTAAATACAGAAAGGCACTGATTTCCAAATGAATCGATGTAGTAAGCATCAGTCTCTTCACACGCAGACGTTGCTGAGGCCACAAAAGCTAGCAGATCAGCAACCTACAATTCAACATAAATGGAGTTGGACAGTCATCAAGACCCACATTTTAAGCACCCATAAACCCATTAAAGTAAGCAAAACTGTTAACAAAAATACCTTGGCCATTTCCATGCATGATAGTAGATCACCATGAGGTGCTTTTAGTACCTGTTGCATATGCCAATTGATCATAATCACAATATCTTTTCTATCATATCATTCATTATTTTTCCAAATAATAAGGCAGGAATCCAATATACCGTCATTCTTGTCCTATATTCAGAAGAAGCAACTGTTCCTGACAGCACCCCAGGAGATGATTCTTTAGATAACAATGACAAGAGATCGTCAGCAAGTGAATCTAAATCGACAGATGCAGAAAGGCCAAAAAGAACCTGCAATGAACAAGAGTAGTTGAGCACATGTTATAGTTATACAGTTATCAGGGATGGTGGAGGGAATCCAGAATCAAGTTCTAACTCAATAACCAACAACATAAATACACAGTTCAGTTGGAAAGATTACTCACTATTACTCGAGGAGGGCTTCTCAACCCACTAAGTTCTCTCTTTTCTTTCAAAACAGCAGCCCTCTTCTGATCACGTATCTGCAAATATACCCCCAAATCAGTTACTCTAAAAAAGAAAGTTCCACAAATATGGGGAAAACAGAGACCCAAAAAACTCATCTAAAGTGAGCAGGTAACGAATCATAGATTATTCAATGCACTATGAATGCAATGCAGCTCCTTGACACAATACCCTAATCCCTAAACTTTAGATGAAAACTCAATTAAGAAAAGCCTTATCAAAATTAAATGTAGAATCAGAGAAAACACCATTTAGATTCTCCAAATTCAAGCGGCACTAGCTAAAAAACAGCATATATTGGGGTTAAACAAAATAAGGAACACGCTCCTCTAAAGTGAAAGGATCCACTCTTAGATCATTTCATGCATTGTGATTGCCATGAACTTTATTAACATGAACTAAAGTTTAATTTTCAAGCACTAAGTTTTATACTGTCATCCAATTGTATATTGTTACGTCAGCAAATGTGATTAAGTCCTACCTCCACTACTTGAAAAGGTCATAAAAATGAAATGATTTAATTTGATTGGAATTAGGATGACATTGTAATAAACAGGTTTTACACACTCATTGCATTAAAATTAAACTAATAAGGTAACCCCTAAACCCTAAAATTTAGAGAAAAACTCAATTCAGAGAACCCATATCCAAACTAAACATAGAATCAGAGAGAGAGAGAGAGGGGGGTACCATTTTATTTCTCTGAATTCGAGCCGCACGAGCTCCTTTGCCAACATTGCGCTCTGTTTTGACAGCCGCGATTCTATCTAAACAAGTCAATCAGAAAAAAAAAAAAAAGAGAATTAAGGAACAGAGGAATATGATATTCAGAAGACTAAACATAACAGAATCAATGGCATATTTATGTAGAGAAACTCTTGTGTGCTCTCGTAGTAAATAAATGTCATTCTCTTGCTCCTCCGATAGCACCTAAGAATATTTCTGATAACTAGAAAACACGAACCTTTGATAGAGGTTTTATGAATGTTGCGGGAAGATTTGGAAGCAAAGCGGGACTTGTGAGGCTTGTTGATTTGGACTTGCGACCCTCCCATGGTGGTCGCTCGCAGTTATTAGTTGTTGCTTTTCAGTGAATGAATGATTCACCCGCACACTCTTCTTTATTACGTGATTATCTTGTTATTTTTCGAAGAACAATAAATAGGAGAAAAGGGGTATAACAAAGAAGAAACGGAGAATGGAGGCACGACGGCGGAGACAGTGGAGGTAGAGGGTATGGTATGGATGCAGAGGTTTATGGCAGCGGCTGCAGCGGCAGGGGTTTGAGGTAATTAGGAGTAGGGTTTTATATCTGTCTTCTTTATGCATAAATCTAATATTTATATTTGTATATGTGAAATTATATTAAAAAAAAAAAATTATGAGGTCTAGTTGGAAGTTGAACACTATAAGCATCTAATTAAAGATTGGATTCTATTTTCGACAATGATACCCTTAGTTCACCGAAACAAACCTTTTTTAAGATTTCGATTGTTTTTAAAATTTATTCAATTATACTAAAAATAATGTTTTTTATGAAAACGTGATTTCGACCAAAATTTTTTTATTCCAACCACATTCTAAAATCAACTTCTACTTAATTAAAGGCCGGAAAATATATTATTTCAAGGTGTTTTTAGATTGTGAATAGAGTGTGATATGAATGGTTTATATGAAAACTAAAAAGATATAGTTCTAACATTTTGACACGAGAATGAGATGGTTGATTATGGCTGCAAGTGTAAAAAGATAAAAATAACTTATTTTATCTTATTAAAATAATAAAATTCATAATATAATGCATTAGAACATATCAAAAACATTAGTTAAACATTTATTTATATTAATAACATATATTATATAATTAGTTTTATCTATACTATATATAAAGGGAATAGTCCCTTTAGTGTCAAAAATTCATATTTCCTAAAATACTTAATGCATAAGGAGTTAGAGGAAGTTAAAAAAATAAATAAAATAAGTTAAAAAATTAAAAAATATGGATTGAGAGGCACACAAGACCTTTCAATTCACTAATATCAATTAATTTTTTTTAACTAAACCATCAATATTCAAAATTAAACCTAATAAATCTCAATTAGTGACGGTAAACGAGGACGAGTCGTGGGTTAACCATAAAATGGAACACTGATGACCCATTTTTGACTATGTGGGTTGAAAATGTCAACTCATCCATTAAAAAATTAAATGGTGAATTTGTGGATTTTATTATATTTATAGTTATGTTACCAATCCTGCCCAACCCGCCACTAACTGGCCATAATAGGTGGACCTGTTTTGCCGCTCTTATCCCAACTAGCCTAAGTCGACTATGCAAGTATACACTCTTCAAGTGCTTATATAATATATATATATATATATATTGAGGCTTCGAGTGTTAAGTGTTACTATCTATTAATATTACATAATATTTTTGGCATACATAAAAAAGTTTATTTAAAGCTGAAGACTTGCATACTTGTAACCAAAAAAGAAGACTGGCGTATTCAGTTAGGCCTTGCTGAACCATGTGACATGAAAAGGTAACCTACCCTTCTCAAGCTTACCCAAAAAGGGAGATGCCTTATGTTTAATATTTTTTTATTACTATCTTATTATAATTATCTTATTTTAATATATGAACTTTGTCATATGAAAAATGACACTATTAAACTCATGCATATTGTGGAAAGTGTGAAATAACTTTATAACTTAAATGAGCTAATTTTTTACCCTTTCAAAAAAAATAATTGTTGAACAAGTGTCAAATTTACATTAGAGTTTACTGATGAACCTACTATCGATAACCATGTTTATCACCTTGTTTTATACCCACAATGAAACCATACCTGTCAATTTGCATAAAAAGGACAAACTCATTTGGTTAAATGTATTAAATTTCATGTTCGTTGAGTAGTGTTTGTGAATCTTGAAAGATTTTAGGACATCAAAAGTAGTTTCTTCTTATTTTCTTTTATTAGTGCCTTAGGTTTTCTCCTTTTCTTGTAAGTTGGAAGTGGTACATCATTTATGACTTATTGAGGATGCTTTCTTGTTCAACTTTTTTCCAAGGCGTTGCTGTATATCTGCCATGGGTATCTCCTCTTCACCATCTAGATAATTTTTCACTATTGATTCATCTTAATGTGACACATTATAACTTGTGATCGCTCAATTTGTTTGATTTCACAGCCCTTTTACTAACTTGTTTCCCCAAATTCCTACTTTTTTCCTGTTCTGAGTTCACTTACTCTCATGATCATTTGCATACATGCTTCAACTTGTTATGAAATTAAGTTCCTTTGAACCTCAACCCCTTCCCATACTTCGACGTTTTCATAATAAATTGACTTCTCATTTAGCCTCCTTTCAATATTGACATGCATGATCGACTTATTTTAATATCAAATCTGCTCCAAACCTTAGGCCCCTAGCCAATTGATTTGTCTTTCCTTGTGTATATTTTGTTGATTGTTTAATTGATATGTCATGCTTATTATTTTTTAATTTAGTCACTAAAAGAATTTACTAGGCCTATTTTTTCACATTTATATTTTGATAAAATAATATTGCAAGTTGTAGTTCCTCAATTCGTTTGGTTTCTACATTCGATTTTCTTAGTTCCCTTTATAAGTTGCGTTATAGACTACTAATGAACTTGTTATCAACAACCATGCTTAGCTTCTTCTTTTAACCACAGTGAAACCATGCTTATCAATTTGTATAAAAAAGGACTTACTTGTTTGGTTAAATGTAGTAAAATACTTGTTGGTTGAGTAGTGGAGATTTGTGAATCTTGAAAGGTTTGAGGACTTCAAAAGAAGCAGTTTCTTCTTAGTTTCTTTGATGAGTGGCTTTGGTAAGTTTCTTAGCTTTCACCTTTTCTTGTAATTTGGAAATGGCACCTTCTTTATGACTCACTGATAACTTCCTGATGATGCTTTCTTGTTCAACTTTTTATCATAGCATATTATTAACTTTCAAAGATTTATCTAATATAAAAAATATTTCAAGAATTAACGCATATTTAGTCTCTTTTTTTTCCCCTTAAATGAGCATGCTAAGTCTTGAGTGTTGCCAACGAATCAACCATAAAAAGGCTTGAACTGACCAACAAATTGAATTGAGGAATGTTGGTAATCCGTTCAAAAGAAGTATATAGGAGATTTGCAAGAGAGACTTGCTAATGTGCATCTACAAAGAACATCTTAATTTTTGACATGTAAGCAGTTTGCAATATGTGCTTGGATTCACAGTTACTTGCTGCTTATTTCACTTCTGAGTTCATGAATTTGATCACTTTAACCAAAAGGTTAATCTTCAGTATTTTCCATTTCTTCAACTTTTGTAGTGTGGAGCTTTTATATCTTACATACAAATGCATGCTTTCCTAAAATACCATGTGCAAAATGTTAAAGATGCTGAATAATAAGTTACATTTGTAATAATATGGTAAAATTATGCCCTTTTTATTGCAGGCTAACATGTAATAAAAAGATTTTCTTGCTACTATCATTGATTTCAGTTCTTAATTGCACGTGGTTCGATAGCTGATCAAATTACTGCTTAATTTCCTTTCAAGTCATGCACTTCGGTTTGTTTTCACATTCAGAAATGTTACACACTCATGCTGCAAAGTCCTTGTTGAAATGAAATTTTCATGAATATCATGTTGGTAGGAACAAAATTAAACCTTAAGAATGGTTGTAATAGATGCAACTCACAGAATAGCAAATGCACAGGAATAATATGTATATGAACTGAATAAAGGTAGAAGATAGAATAGAACAAAAGAGAGGCCTTGAGTACTAAGCAGCACAGCTCTAATCCCAAAAGTCTAACAAGAAAAATTCCTACCTCACTACCCTCCTCCCCTTGGGAATTATACTCCTTCTCATTACACCACATGTGTTCCCTCACTCCACTCTTCCCCAAAACCGTTATACCAGATTTAGTGAAAAGGGCCCACACCATTTTTCCCTTTAAT
Organism: Dalbergia oliveri; assembly: GCA_030441495.1. Lineage (NCBI taxonomy): Eukaryota > Viridiplantae > Streptophyta > Magnoliopsida > Fabales > Fabaceae > Dalbergia > Dalbergia oliveri. Next base: position 5,151,823 of record JAMLFY010000001.1, read on the forward strand.
CAGTTAGCATTCCCTTACCAATGCTGCCCCTATGTTTTTTCCTTTGGTAGACTTTATTGGCTCAGCGAATTTCTCCCTAACAATACCCCCCTCAAACTACCACCTTGTCCTCAAGGTGGAATTCCAGGAAACTCATTTGATGTCCGCTGCCTCTCCCAACTACTTTCAAAATCTGGAGGTCCTTCCAATGAATCAAAACCTCTTGTTCCCCTTGGTTACTCAGGTAGCAAGCATACTTAGGTTGACCTCCGAGAGCCCCCTTGGTAATGGTTGGCATTTTGCCTCAGGTGTCAAACATTTTTTCAACAAAGAGACATGGAAAACTGGGTGCTCCAACGACTTGGAGGCAGGAGCAATTTATAAGCTACTTTCCCCACCCTCTCTAATATTTCAAATGGTCCATAATACCTGGGACCCAATTTCTGATTGTACGACTAGCGAGGCTCTTCAAAGATATGGTTGTATTTTCAAAAATACCTTCTCTCCCACCTCGAACTCCACCTCCCTCCTCTTCTTATCCGCTTGAGTCTTCATTCTTTCTTGAGCTTTATCTAGGTGTCATTTCAACTCCTCAAGGATGGAGTTCCTTTCAGAGATCAGATGATTAACATCCTCCACCAACTATGGTAGAGAATCCCCTTTTATGATGGTTGGAGGCTCTCTCCCATAGAGGATCTTGAATGGAGAGTTTTGAGCGAAGTGATAAGTAGTATTGTACCAGAGTTCAGCCCATGATAACCACCTGCTCACTGTTTAGGTTTGGTGCCAAAACACCTAAGATATGTCTCTAAGCATCTGTTAACCACTTCAGTTTGTCCATCCGTCTATGGATGATATGCTGACCTAATTTTAGCTTTGTCCCTACCCGTTAAACAACTCCAACTAGAAATTACTCATAAAAATTCTATCGCGATCAGTAACTATAGAAGAGAGGAATCCATGTAACCTTATTATTTACTTAATGAATAAATCAACACTCTTAGCATTATAAGGATGGCTTGCCCAACCAAATGGGCATATTTAGAAAGCCTATCAACAACTACCAGAATGGTATCCATACCTTGGCTCTTTCGTAAGCCCCTGGAGATAAAGTTAAATACTTATTTCGGTTGCAAATCTCACAACTTCTAAATATACTTCTGAATGGATTGCTTCATGCCTTCCCACCAAACTAACCTCGAAATTCGTTTGTATGTCCAAAAAACCGAGTGCCCCCATCACCGAATCATGAAACTCTTGTAGGAGTATGGGGATTCCAGGAGAGCTTTTGGGAATAACAATTCTTCCCTTGTAATACAGCCTTCCTTATTTCAATTCGTACCCTTCAGGTTTAGCCACTCCACTTATTAATTCTTGCATAATCTTCTTCAACTTATCATCCCCCACTTCCTCCCTAGCCTCTCCCATTCTTGAAAAGTTACTGAAGAAATAGCATCCATGTTGAAATGCCTAGAAAGAGCATTAGCTGCTGTTTTCCTTTCCCTCCTTATACCTTATTTCAAAATCAAAGCCCAGAAGTTTAGCTACCTATTTCTGTTGACCCTCCCCCATCATTTGCTAATCTACTAAGTGTTTCAACTCTTTAATTGAGTGAATGATGAATCTCCTCCCCAAGTAGCGTCTCCATTTTTTAATCGATATCACTATGGCCATGAGCTCCCTTTCATAACAGACTTCTGTTGTGCTCTCGGACAACTTCTGGCTCATGTAGGCAACTGGTTTGCCTCTTGCATAAGTACAACCCCAATGCCCTTACCAGACATGTCAGCCTCTATCACAAAGGTTTTGTCAAAATCTGAATTGCCAACACAGGAACTGGAGTCATGGCTTGCTTTAATTTTTCAAAAGCCAACTGAGCCTTTATCCCCCATTGGAAATTATTTTTCCTTAGTAGCTATGTTAGAGGCCATGTAATCTTACCATAATCCCTTACGAATCTAGGAATAGCCCGTGATCCTAAAACGCTCGCAACCCCTTCAAATTTGTGAACAGTGCCATGCTATCATGGCTTCAATCTTGCGTGGATTATCTTTCACCCTTTCTCTTAAAATTAGATGGCCAAATACTCAATCTCCTTCTAGCCAAACGAACACTTCTTCTTATTAATGAAAGAGTGTTTTCCCATAGGTGCACAACACCTTCTCGACATGTCCCTAATGTTCCTTTTCAGACTTGCTAGATTAGAATATCATTGAAAAAAACCAAAACGCCTTAGGTAGGGTCGTAGGATTGTGTTCATGAGAGATTGGAATGTTGAAGGAGCATTAGTGAGCCCAAACGGCATCACTAAAAATTCATAGTGCCCCTCGTATGTTCCAAAGCCATTTTCTCTACATCAGATTCCTTCATTCGGATCTAATGATACCCGATTTTAAATCCAATTTTGAAAAGATTCGAGCCCTTCCAATTCATCCAGGAGTTCATCAATAATGGGAATGGGAAATTTGTCTAGAATTGTTATCTTGTTCAGGGCTCTGAGTCAACACAGAAATGCCATTCTCCATCCTTCTTCCCCACCAGGATTATTGGGCTTGAATAAGGCTGGTACTTGGTCTGATGATCTTAAAGACAACATCTCCCCAATCTTCTCAATTTCATTTTTCTGGTAGTATGGATATCTCTAGGGTCGAACATTGGGTATAGTTGCCCCTTCTTTTAGCGTTATCGAATGATCCTGAGTCTCTTGGGAGGTAAGCCTTCAAGAAGTTGGCAAACATCTTCATATTGCAACAACTTTTGAACTTCAACCGGTACCTCCTGGGCTCTATGGTCATTGGAGCCCCTTGTTCCACCTCGTCCGTCAATCCACAATAGGTGATGATGTACCCCGCCATCTGCCTTTAACCCCTTTAAGGTGGTCCTATGAAACCGTAAGGGACTCATGGAAGGCTCCCATTGGATGCGCTTGCACACGTCCCTCTCGCCATTGTATGACCGCTTCTAGAGGTTTGCTCGAATATCCCCCAGTCCTGCGACCCACTGGTAACCCAAAACCATATCGACGCTTCCCAATCCTAACACAAAGAAGGGTTGAGATATATGGTGTCCTTGAATCTCGACTTGTATATTTTCACATAAACCGAGGTCATGCTTGATTCTCCTGACCCGTCTCCACCGTGAACGAGATGCTCCATCGTGGTAGTTTGAGGCGGTCGCCAACGACACGTGGATGAAGTTTGCTTTCGCTCCCGTGTCTCTAAGATCACTACCTCGTGTCCCCCACCAGCCCACGCACCTTGAACGACTTGTTTAGAGTGGTGAAGCCTTGGAGGCTATTAAACGCTAAGTGTAGCGATTTTAAGGCGAGCTTCGCTCCTCCTCCAGCTTGGCCTCGTCCCCTCCTCACTTGGTGCCTCATCATCGAATCCCTGGACCAGGGCCAAGTTGTAGTGTTTTAATTTGCAGCGTGCTCTCTGTCCCACCTCTCACCACATTTGAAACAGGGTCCCTCTAACTTCCATCTCTGGAGCTCCTCCTGGATAAGCGTCGTAACTCCGCCACCTGCCCTTTCTACGCCACCGTCCCACAGTTGTCCCCAACTCACGTCCACCACTGTTTTCTGGGTAAGGGAGTTAATTTTTTGAATGAATTGGCCCTGAGGCTGGCCCAAACTCCTCTCCATTTGCCCAAATCGCCACTCCTCCATTCCCTGATTTCTTTCTTCCAACAACAAGGCCCTATCTTTTATTTCAGCAAGAGACCCCAAGTCCAAACTCTTTAATTCGGCCCCAAGTTACCCTTCACCCATTTAAGAAAATTCCTTCAACACTTCGCGTTCCAGAATCACGCATTGGGCCTGAAATCTTCTCAAACTCATCAATGTACTCCAAAACGGAGCTCGTTTGTTTGGCATAAAAGAGGCCCATATAGGTCCCTTACCACCCGCTTGGAAACAACGAGTGATGTCCGCCGAAAGGATCGCCATGAGGGAAATTGAGTCTAATCTTCCCAACCTGTACCAAGATAAACTGCTTTCCAATGCCAGCACCACCACTCTAAAACGTTCATCCCCCTTATCCTGTGATCAAAAGTAGCGGTTGACTTGACCAACCAACCCATAACATCTTCACTGGAAAATATGGGAAGCTCCATCTTTCGGTCACGCTCATGAAGGAAGGAGGACTGTCCTCGTAGTGGTAACGAGATCGATTCGGCCATGGTGGTCGTTCCCAGTGGCGATGATCCTCATGGGATTGAGGGGAGCTCCGATCATCCGCTTTAAGACCGTGAGTCACTGTGCTCGCGTCGAGGGAAAAAAGGTGAATGGTGTTGACCTTGATCCCTCTGAGAACCCTCAACCCATCATCATCATTGAGCCAACTCCTGAACGACCTCCGATAAGGCGGGCGATTAACCACGTGACCGAGGACAGTGGTGGTCTTCCTTCCTCTCGAGCCTGCACTCCTCTCGCTCTCCTTCCAAGCCAGCAACTTGGTCTTCCATGGCACAGCTTCCACGAAATGAGCACACCCACTCCCAGAGATTGAGAGGACTGATACCAATTAATAGAAGCAACTCACAAAATAGCAAATGCACAAGAATAATATGTATATGAACTTGATGAAGGTAAAAGATAGAATAGAACAAACAAGAGAGAGAGGCCTTGAGCATGCAAGGCAAGCAAATCCCAAAAGTCTAAGAAAATTCCTACCTCACTACCCTCCTCCCTTGGGAATTATACTCCTTCCCATTACACCACACGTGTTCCCTCACTCCACTCCTCCCCAAAACCGTTATACCAGATTTAGTAAAAAGGGCCCACACTATTTTTCCCTTAACCTAATCATTAGCATTCCCTTACCAATGCTCCCTATGTTTTTTCCTCTTGGTAGACTCTTATTGGCTCAGCGAATTTCTCCCTAACAGGTTGTGACAGATATAATTACTTACAAGGAACTTCAATTTCCCTATATATTTTTTCTCATCCTTCCTCACAAATTGAAGCTAGATGAATACTGGTTTTTGATTGTTGAAGGTTGGAAATAAGGATGATGAGTAGCAACATCAAGCTTCTTCACTGGTTTGTTAGTCCTGCTATTTCTTTCAGTGGCTTCCACGTGAACTTCCTCCTGAACATTCACATAAGCATGAAAATGGTATCTGACAGCAGTAAGTAAAGCAATATAAAAGTGAAAATGGAAATTATCAATAACCATATCTTATTATAATTTATTTTTGTATATAAACTATATCACGTCGAAAACAACACTGATAAATCAATATTGTGAAAAGTGTGAAGTAACTTTCATTACTGTGAAAAGTATGAAGTAGCTCTGTAACTTAAATGAGCCAATTTTTGACCTTTTCAAAAAAATTAATTATTGAATAATAACAAAAGTGTGAACTTGCTATTGCCAACCATACTTATCAAAATTTTCACCATAATTCTTCTATATGAGACTTCACAACTTGTGGTTGCTCAATTTGTTTGATTTCATGACCGTTTTACTAACTCGTTTTCCCAAATTCCTAATTTTTTTTCTTTTCTTAGTTCACTTCCTCACATAATTGTTTGCACACATGATCTGACATTTTATGAAATTAAGTTCCCTTTAAATCTAAACCTTTTCCCTACATGGATGTTTACTTGTGTATCCATTGATGATTACATTTAATTAACGTCCCATTTCGCCTCCCATCAAGATCTGCATGCATCATCCAACTTGTTTTAATATCAAATCTACTTAAAACCTTAAACCCTTGGCCAATTGATTTGTCTTTCCTTGTGTATACTTTGTGGATTGTTTAATTGAAATTTCATACTTATTCTTTAGTCACCAAAAGAATTTGGATATGGCTTATGTTTTTTTCACACTTATATTTTATATGAAACACACTCCCTTACACAAGTCAATTAAGTTTGAAGCGTAGATAATACATTGAACTACTATGCTTTGTGTTGAGATCTAATATTTATTTAGTAAAATTAGAGGTAATATGGATTGAATCACCGAGTCATAAAAGCTATGATACTATATATCATCCAAAAGTTTAGGCAGCTATGTAGAGACACAAATAATTTTATATTAAGTAGAAACACAAATTCAAGTCCTAAAGCTCATGTTCTGCAGCAAAAAAGCATTGGCGATTTCTAGAGACAATCAACAAAAAGGGATAAAAACTATAGAATTGAATCCATACAAATTAAATAAGGATCAGAAAGTGGGATCCTACCAGTTTCCGCATTCAGCAATGACCCTTACTTTAGGCCGAAGGCTAGGCAACAGAGCAAGGAACTACAGACTGCAGTTCTGCCTTAGTGAGAACCTGTGGAAGCCAAGACAAAACTTACTTACATGGTTACACCAGAACATTTTATGGTAAAACATTGTATGTCTTTTTCTATTTAAGTATGTGTGGTATTTTAGTTCATTTGTTTGTGTACAAGTATACGGAGCAATTTAATGGACCACAAGTAATGTTACAATCCACACATTGGCTTCAATTATCCACACCACCGGTCCTTTGGCGTTCGGTGGCATTCAACTTGGTGAAATACGGCACTCTTTATGTATAATATATAAATTTTTTCAACTAATACCTTATTGTAATCTATCTTACTTTAATATATAAATTTTGTCATATAAAAAATGACACTAGCAAACTCATCAATATCATGGAAACTGTGAAGTAATTCTGTAACTTAAATAAGCCAATTTTTTACCCTTTTAAGAAAAGAATTGAATAAGTCTCAAATTTATTTTATAGACCTGGTGGATCTGTTATTGACAACCATACTTGTCAAAATTTTCGCCAACGATTCTTCTAGATGTGACATCACAACTTATGGTTGCTTAGTTTGTTTGATTTCATAGCCCTTTTACTAACTCATTTCTCCAAATTCCTAATTTTTCCCTCTTCTTAGTTCGCTTTCTCATAGGATTGTTTGCACACAGGATTCAACTTGTTATGAAATTAAGTTCCCTTGAAACCTTAACATTTTCCCCTGCATGGATGTTTCTTTATGTATTTATCGATGATTATATTTAATTGACTTCTCATTTTGCCTCCTATCAAGATCAGCATGTGATCAACTTGTTTTAATATCAAATTAGTGCTGAAGACTATTGTACACCAGGTGAAATATGATATACCACATACCAGACAATTAGACACATTTATAAAGTTTGAATAAATGTATTCAAAAGTGTAGCAAATAAATATAGCCACACTTTATAATTATAGCTAAGTGACTAATATGTGGTACACTACACTTTACTTGGTGTGCCATAGACAAAACCCAAATCAGCTTTAAACCTTAGACCTCCTCGCCAATTAATTGGTCCTTCCTTGTCCATACTTTGTTGATTGTTTAATTAAAACTTCATACTTACTATTTTATATATAATTTAGTCACTAAAAGAATTTTGATAGGGCCTATTCTTATTAACATGGAGTTCCTCAATTCGTTTGGTTTGTATAGTCGATTTTCTTGATTACCTTTACCAATTATCTATTGTTTCAGCATATCTCCCTGAATCTATTGATCTGACCGCACATTCTCCATCATCATTCATCAATCATCCATCATCACGTGCATAATGTTAAAAGATGCTGTACAATAAGCTACCTTTGTAATGCATGGTAAACTTATGCGGTTAGTAATACAGGGCAGACATGTAACATAAGGGTTTTCTTCTTGTTATAATTGATTCAGCTCATCATTGCATATGGTTTGATAGCTGATAAATTCATGCATTCGGTCTGTTTTCTCATTCAGAAATGACACACACTCATATTGCAAAATTCTTGTTGAAATGGATTTTCATGAATATCATGTTTGGAGGAACAAAATTAAACCTTAAGAATGATTGTGAAGGCAGATTTAACTATTTACAAGGAACTTCATTTACCTTTGTCTATATCTTTTTTGCCATCCTTTCTCATTTAATTTTAACTATTTGCAAGTTAAAAAATTAAAAAAACTTATTTTATCTAATTAAAATAATAAAAAAAAATCATAATGCAATGCCTTGTTTATTCTATTTTTAAATCATATTAAAAACATTAGTTAAAATTTTATTTATATTAATAATATATATAATATAATTGATTTTATGTCAATTAATATGTGGGGCATTCTCACCTACATTTGCTAGTCAATACCTTCCCATACAGTTATATTTAACCACATTTCATAAACGTGGTTAAATGAAATTTAATGTGTGGCCAAACACCAACACACACACTGTCATACTCAAGGTCTCCCTCCTTAGTCTTGAGTCCTTACTCCAATCACCACCACCATCACCTCGCCACCATCACCACCCCGTCCTTCATCTTTCAAACTAAAATCAAAAGCAAACTCCGTTCTCCTTCATCTTGCAAGTCATATCCCAAACCAACATCAAACACAAATCCAAAACCTCCCAACCTCAAAAACAACAAACAATTCCAGAACATAATCAATCCATCAAAGAGAATCAGAAAAAAAAAAGTGAAAAAATTAAGAAAAAGAGTGAGCACACAAAACCTACACTTTGACATGAGAGGGATTTAAGGTTTGGGATCATAATTATCATGGAAAGGGTAGAAACAAAATTAGGGATTTGGGGCTAAGATCATAATACTGAGTGAAAGGTTGATAATCAATATCGATTTTCGATTAGATCAGATTGCTCGATAGAGGCACATACAAGGCGATCCTTCAGTTCTTCCGCACATTTTCGTTGGAAATTTGATCGTCTCTGCATGTCATATCTGCTGTGTCGAAGGGCGAAGAGAGCTTGAAGAAGAAAGGCATGCACGTTCTGTCATGGAGGAAGGCGGAGTACATGCTTGCCAAGTGGTTGTAGCTCCTGCACCATGGAAAATTCGCCACGCATCGTCATTGACTGAAGACTCAACCAGAAGCCGAGCGCGCTCGATGAAGATGATTACAATAGTGAGTTGGAACGAATCCGCGTGGGTGTGAAGCCCAAGGCAATGTTGCCATCGAGAGAGTACTTCCTGGACCCTCTTCTTATGCGGAGGAGGAGTCATGGTGGGAACCTCATCCTTCAACATGGAAGAGGCACCATCGCAGTGGAGGAATGTTGTTGTTTGTGTTGTTGTTGCCGTTTAGAAGGGCTCTTGATGGTTGTTGTTAGGGGGAGTGGGTGGTTGGTGGTGGGGATGGTGGCGGAGGTGGCGGAGGGAGGAAAGAGACTGAGGATTGTAGAGCGTTGGCTGTTTAGCCATAGATGTAGTTTCATTTAACCACATTTTAAAAATGTAGTTATTTGTTTAGTTTCATTTAACCACACTTTTATTTACGTTTCTGAATTCAATCCAAGATGCCGTGCTTAGAATTTGTGTTTGGCCACACTTTTATCTGCGTTTAAATGTAACTGTAAATAAATGCATTGACCCTTAATTGTAGGAGAGTGGACACCTTAATATGTATATATTAACTTTTCTAAACCACCAGTATTCAAAATAAAACCTATTGGACAAAAAATATAATATATAAACTTGTCATATCTAAAACGACCCTAACAACCTAATCAATATTGTGGAAAGCATAAAGTAGCTCTCTGACTTAAATGAGCCAGTTTTTTACCTTGTCAAAAAAATACTAATAATAATTGTTGAATAAGTGTCAAATTTTCGTTACAGACTACTGGTGAAACCTTCTATCGACAATCATACTTATCATCTTGTTTTAACTACAGAGAAACCATATTGTCAATTTGTATAAAAGGACCAACTCATTTGGTTAAGTGTAGTAAATTTCTTGTTGGTTGAGAGGGGAGATCTGTGAATCTTGAATGGTTTTAGCACGTCAAAAGATGTGGTTTCTTATTATTTTCTTTGATTAGCGGCTTCGCGAAATTTCTTACCTTTTACATTTTCTTGTAATTTGGAAGTGGTACATTGTTTATGACTTACTGATGATGCTTTCTTGTTCAACTTTTTACCATCGTATATTAACTTTCAAATATCTATTTAATATGAAAATAACACTTAAGAATTAATTTAATGTCACATTTTAATTTCCAGAACCCGTTTGATAGCAACAAATTGAATTGAAGAATGTTGGTGTCAGTTCCAAACAAGTATATAGAAGACTTGCTGATGTGCATATGCAAAAGAAATGTTATTGACACATAAGCAGTTTGCAATGTGTGCTTGGATTCACAGTTACTTGCTGCTTATTTCACTTCTGAGTTCATGAATGTTAATCTTTAGTATTTTCCATTTCTTCAACTTTTGTGGTGTGGAGCTTTTATATCTTAGTATCTTACATACACATGCGTGCTCTCCTACAATACCATGTGCATGAAGTTAAAACATAGACATGCTGTACTAGTTACATTTGTAATTTATGGTAAAATTATGCGATTAGTATTGCAGGGCTAACAGGTAATAAAAGGATTTTCTTGTTATTATAATTGATGTCAGCTCTTAATTGCATGTGGTTTGATAGCTGATCAAATTACTGCTTAATTTCAAGTCATGCATTTCGGTTTGTTTTCTCATTCAGAAATGCCCCACATTCATGCTATAAAACTACTGTAAAATCCTTGTTGAAATGAAATTATCATGAATATCATGTTTGGAGGAACAAAATTAAACCTTAAGAATGATTGTGATGCCAGATCTAACTATTTACAAGGAACTTCAATTTCCCTATATATTTTTTCTCATCCTTTCTCATGGTCAGTGGAGTGTGCAGTGCTTTAAGGTGGGAGTTCAAGCTTGAAGCCAGATGAATACTGGTATTTGATTGTTGAAGGTTGAAAAGTAAGGGATGATAAGTAGCAATATCAAGCTTCTTCACTGGTCGTTAGTCCAGCAATTTCTTTTAGTGGCTTCCACATAAACTTTCTCCTGAACATTCACACAAGCATGAGAATTATATCTGACAGCAGTTAAGTATAGCAATATAAAGGTGAAAATGGAAATTATCAATAACCATCTCTCTGAAAGCGTAAGTCGTAGGATAGAGACACAGTAACCATTTTATATCTAACAGACCCCTGGCATAAGGTTCTATTTAGCTTGAAGTGTGAACAATGCATGGAACAGCTATATTATGTGCTGAAATTTAATATTTATTTGGAAGAATTAGGGGCAATAATGATTTAATCATTTAGTCATGTAGTCCCTGATACTATTTAAAAAACAATATCTTTCAAAAGTTTAAATGGTAAGACATAGATAAATAGTATATATGAAACAGAAAGGCAAAATCCTAGTCCTAAAGCTCAAGTTTTGCAGCAAAAAGCATTGGCAATTTCTAGAGACCAGCAACAAAAAGAATAAAAACTATAGAATGAATCCATAACAAATTAAATAAGGATCAGAAAAGTGGGGATCATACCAGTTTCCACATTCAGCAATTACCCTCACTTTAGGCCGAAGGGTAGGCAGCAGAGCAAGGAACTGCAGTTCTGCCTTAGAGAGAACCTGTGGAAGCCAAAACCAAACATACTTCCATGCTTACACCAGTACATTTTATGGTAAAACATTGTATTTGTGTGCCTTTTCTATTTAAGTATATGAGGTATTTCAGTTCATTTGTTTATGTACAAGTATATGGGGTAATTTAATGGATCACAAGTAATGTTACAATCCACACCTTGGCTTCAATTATCCACACCACCAGTCCTTTGGCATCCGGTGGCAATGCTTCTAATCTGTAATCCACTTCCGGTGGGTAATACCATCTTGCTATAGGCTGCTTCCCAACATGAGGCTAATATTCATAACAAAATCCCAGTGTAAGTAATAGCCATAAAGGACAACCAATCAGAGAGATTCTTAGATGCTAAAAAAATAGTGGGCTGGCTTATTCCACTCATAGTTCTAACACTCTACCTTTGTCAATGACTACTATTTTTAGCTTTCACTAAAATTTTAATGCAGATAGGTTCACTCTTGTAATGCTCTCCACATCTGTATTGCAGCAGAAATTGCGACCACATCAAACTTTTGCAATCTTTTATGGTCACAATAATTATATTCACGACCATATCTGCAATTTAAAATCTTTGGCTAAAATGTTGAAGTATGAATTAAACACAACACTAATACTTTTTATTTTATTATTTTTGCTCTAAAGCATCTAAGAAGTTTTCAACCAAAGAAGCAGCTATAAGGGTCATTTTTCAAGTAACAAAAAAAACTCACAGGGCAAACGGGGTGAATCTTGGTGAGGGTGGTTTCAGGGTCACCAAGGCCACGAGCTGAAAGGTCAAGGAAATAGTACCCTTGACGCCTAAGGCGTGACAAGTATCTCCCTTCATAGCCACCCTCATGTGGAGAGTATATAGCAAGTGCCTTGTGCTCTTCAACATCTGAAAGCCATTGTCCAAGATCAAACCTCACCAAGTCCCCTCCTATGAAGTCCTCTATACCAATTCCACTGCTGCACCTCACCACCACCCTTTTGCATGTGTTGCCAATTCCATCATGTCTTCCTCTCCAAACAGTGTTATGCACTTTGGCCATGCACTTGTTGTTGTTCCTTGGAATTGGTTGCTGCTTCTTTGCAATAACATTGAAACAGGTTGTTGGTCCTCCTCCATGACACAAACTAGCACTAGCACAGCCCAACATTTTTTTTTTTTTGTGCTTATTTTTTTAGCGGATAAAGCTAATAAGGATAAATTAATGTTTTTTTTCTCACCAAATGTGAGAGGTTATTGGAGGATTAGAACCATAGTTTTTTTTTTTTTTCTAAGTGTTTGAGAGAAAGAAAATATTAGTTAGAGCTACAAGTTTGCGGCATACTAAGGCATGGAGCGTATGCTGTGTGGTGTATGGTGGAGAAATGAGATAAAGTGATTTTGTCTTCAGTTGTAACCTTTAATTGTTGATGGCCCCTTGTGAGTGCCATGTATTATTTTCTTTTATCTTCTTTCTTTTTCTGAAAAAAAAAAGAAGATTATATTGTCTTTTGTGGGATTTGTCAATGTCACCGAGATGGGTTGGTCAAATTAATAAAATTTCTGATAATAGAATTTGAATACCCGTTATTCTATTGAGACCTGCCATGTCCTCAATAAAAGTTTTTTATTTTTGGGTCAAAGTGCTTAATAAAAGTTCAACGCCCAAAGTTGGTTGAGGCAACACATGTACAAATTCTGGATGAGATTCTTATTTGGGTCATTTCTCATCAAAAGAACCTTGGCCTTAGGGGCTAGTTAAGTGAGAAAAATTTCTTGGATAATAATCTTTTGAATTAGGCTTAGTACCTCCCTGTTTAGATTAAAGGCACTCTAAAGTAAGTATCGTTAATGCTGATAATTTTTCTTTTTACAAAAAAACCCTGTTGTAGTTTCAATTAATATAACTGGAGGTATCGTGGGTGCTTTTATTTCTGATTTTAGAAAAAATATTATAAATTTAAATTTTATATATTCTAATTTAAAAAATTGGGAACTGATTTTTTTCAGAAATTAAATTACTCTTTTTATCTTGTATAAAAAAAGTTGAAAAACATTTTTTTAATTCTAATTTTTTTTATAAAATAATCTAAATATATAAAAATAATAATTTTTTGAATGAAAAAAGTGATTTTGTCACCTAAAATACTTCTAATAAAGTGAGAATTTGAAACAAAAATATTTGAAAAAAAGAGAGCTATTCCAAGAGAAGGAGAGAATGAGTCAGTGTTCAAGGGAGGGGAAGAAGGGCCGCGGGACGGTGCTAAGGTTCACTGCCTCCCAGATAAGACCTTTTTTTTTGGGTCAGGCTCAGATAAGGCCTTTTTTTTAATTTGTCAGATAAGGACTTTAAGGCTGAGAGTAAGCTTGTTCCTAAATAGGTCAATGGGCCTCTAAATTGACTAACATGTTTCAGACTTTTAGGGCTTCATTTAACAGGGTAACAATATCCAGACCAAAAAAAATGAAAACAGCGTAACAATATTATACTTTATATGAAGATTAGCAAGTTATTACACAATTTTCCATTTATTAAATAAAATTATAGTTTAGGGTGATATTATAATTTTATTTTATTTGTATTAAGTTTAATGAATATGAATGTCTCGGCAGTTTAATGAAAGTCTCCATTAGGTCTTTATTGTTTAATAATTTTTAATCAATTATGTACATTGTAAAAATCTTATAATTATGCCCTTGAGCAACCCATCATGAGAAAAATTAAAATTTTAAGATGAATTTATATTGTTATCTCTTGAGATATAATGCAATTACACTCAACTGTTCTCTATTTTATAAAATTATCATTGACCTCTCTTGAAAGTCGCTTTAAGAGATAAATGCATTTTATCCCACTAAATTTTAATTCATGTGTAATTTAGACCTCAACTTTTCAAAATATGCATTATGACACCCTTTTCAAATTGTGCAAAACACCGCTTAGTATAATTTTAGCAACTAATAAAAGTAAGATTTATGTGCATTTAACCCTCTGATGTTTCTAATTTGTGTAACCTTACCTTGTCCGTGAATCCATATGCAATTAACTCCCTGATTTTTTTATTGTGTGCAACCTTGACACCTTACTATGACATAAATTGGGGGTTTACACTATTTGAAAAGTTTAAAGTGTCATAATACACTGTTGAAAAGTAGGTTTTTTTTTTTACAGTTTGGAAAGTTTAGAGTGTCGTAATGCACATTTTGAAAAGTTGGGGTTTAAATTGCACATGACATAAAATTCAAGGGGTAAAATGCATTTAATCCTTTAAAATTATACTAACATTCCCTGGAGATATTGATTTGTTAGTTTTAAGTGATAAAAAAATAATATGATATACATATATATATATATATAATTATTAATGAAAAAGTTATAATATTTTAATAATATTTAATATATTGATTGAATAAAATATTTTCTATCATATAAAGATGAAACTTATAATTATAATTTACAATAAATAGAGGTATTGTAGTCTATATGTGTGTGTTTTGGGGAGGGGGTATGTATGTTAAATATTATCAAAATATTATAATTTTTCTCTAATAATCATGTACATGACACATGTTATCCCATTTGTCACTTACATTAATGAATTAGCATATATATAAAAGGTAAGTGTAATTTTGCAAAATAAAAAGGTGATGGGTGTAATTTCAATAAACCTTAGTAAAGGTTTGTTTGATTTGCTCAAATTTTAAATGTTTTTGCTAGGAAGAGAGCAAATTCTATCACTAGTTGATTAGGTGTTTGTTTGTTATCTTTCAATTTTGTAACAATAAATTGCTCTAAGGACTTGATCACGAAAAAATTTAAATGGTAGGAATCTAATTAAAAATTTAATAATAAAAAATAGAGAGCTACAAATTAATCAAATCTTGTTCATTAATTACTACTTTGAATTCATTTATCACTTAATTCGTTTATGGTGACATATTCATAATTAAAATTTTGTTAATAATATATAAAGAATCATAATTTTATTTATTATTTATCGTTAAAAAATATTACAAAATATTTTAAAATTTGAAATTTTATCACGACCAATTACAAAATTTCTCTACATGACGTTCAATCTTCAATACACATTTTATCAACAAAAAAAAAAACTTCAATACACATTTTATGCGTCTTACAACATCATTATGTAATGTGCAAGGTATTGGTACTATACTTAATAATTAGCTTTCTACCCGTGCATTATCTTGTAGTATATTAAAAAATGGAATTAATTTGTTTTAGAAAAATATATTTGTCATCATATGTCATTTTAATATTGAAAATTTTCATCAATAAAATAATATTTAAATATAAATTACTTGATTTTATTTTAAATGTTTTCTTATAATGAAATTGCAATGGTTGCTTTATACTTTTAAAAAATGTAAAAAAAATTATCGTCGGTTTTAAATCATATAACTCAATTTACATTATCTTATATGTTCTATTTTAAAGATAAACACGCTTTAATAATAAAAATTATTTTATATTGTGTATAAGTTATGTATTTTTAAAATCATTTTGTAGTATATGAAATAATTTTATTTTAAACAAAAATATAAGCACATCATCATTCAACTATGAGTTTAGTTTTATTGCATTAACAATGTAAAATATAGTTAAACTGTCATCAATTTAAATCTTGACATATATAAGACTCTTCAAGTAGATAGTAGGTATGAGAGTCAATTATAATTACTCACTGACAGGATATGATCGAATGATAGTATAAAACTCTTTTAATTTGTTAGTGCATGAAAATTAAATCCCTAATTATTATATAAGTATTTTATACTTTTATATTTTTTCAATTAGAATCTAAAGTAAACCCCAAGATTATGTACCCTATCAATTTTCATGTAAGAGAATTAAAATTAGACGTAACAAAAAGAAACAAACAATTCCTTCTTACTCTTTTAAAATAGTAAGACAAATTGGCCGCTTCATAAAATTTCTTCTTTAAACACTATGACGTGATCTCGTTAAGAAGTTGATGTCTTCATTGTTATTCTCCATTATATTATTCTAGTCATAATCACGAATAAAGCAAGGTCATTTTTTGACTTTAGAGTGTATTTATAGTGAAATCTTTGAATAAAATAGGGCTTTTGAGCATTAGAATAAGATTAAAAAATGACCTCATTTTTCTTGATTGGATTAACTAAGAATAGGATGACAAAACACAAGATAATGGTGTCACATTAACTATTTAATTACCCATTGTTATCCACATTGATGGTGTATGATATTATAAATATATCCACTTATTTTATTATTCATCAATTTGAACTATCGAAATGTGTAAAATTTTCATAAAATATGTTTTTTTTATTATTAGTTAAGGTCATCTATCAAGATTTTATTAACCTTATAAACATGATATTCAAAATAAGATATAAAATTGAATGACTCATTTCATATACATACTCATTTATATTTTATTCATTTATTTAATTATTTAACTATTAACTTATTTTCAAAATAAGTTTATATACTCAATTTCTATAAGATATATTTAAATGAATTATTATTTATTTTTAATAATTATCAATAAATTATTTTTCATTATCATACTATGTATCGAATGGGTCAAACAATTAGTTGTCTAATATTTTAAACGCATAGAGACCAAATTGTCAATTTCTTTTTCTTTGAGACTAATCTTGTTAGGGTAATTTTGGGAGTTTACTAATAAATCCAAATGTGTATATTAAATTACGGTTAATAGCTAGTAACTATTTTTCTATAGGTCTTATATGCTAATAGAGATTTTTTTTTTTTTGCTAATATGTAATTTTTGTCTAAATTTTCATGGTGTGCACTGTATATTAATTTAAGATTATAAAGAGGTGTGTCTCCTTATATTGTTCTTTTGCACAATATTTTTGTATATACTGTAATGTGTAACATAAATTTTTATATTCTTAAAATTGATAACAAATAAATTTCAAAATCTAAAGGACCAGTTAAAATAAATATTCTTTTAATAAAGTAATCAAATTTAGTGTGTATGTATTTATAATTCAAGTAATTTATTTTCAGTGTAAAATAAATTAATATAAATATATTTATAATTATAAAACCACAAAACTGATCTGGATTTACTTATTTTTAGAAATACATATTTTGATACTCTTTTTAAACAAATTGATGAAAAGAAAAATATGAATATGTCAAAAGAAAAATTGCATGATTTTGTTTTGATAAAATTTTTTTATACAAAATAGATTTAAGTCCCAAGTGTTAGATAAATTATAAAAATTATAAATTTAAAATTCCATTGAAATATCTGCATTCATTTATAATATTGTTTGTATGATTAATCTTATTCAAGATTTTTTTGAAAAAATGAAAAATAAATTTTAAAATATTGTGAAGATAAAGAGTTAGACATTCACTATCTATAAAAATGAAAAGCCAAGAGTTATATGTCTAGCAATGAAAAGTTAAAAATAAATGAAATTATGAGTAATAAAATTAAAAATCAGAAAAAAAAAAATACCATGTTACACTTCTAGTGGACCAACTTTAGTATTATAATTTATAATATAGATAGATAGATGTTTTCAAATTCATAGTTACATTTTTAATAACAAACAATAAAGGTTGAATTACAATACCTTTCTCGAATTTTAGTGTAGTTATGCACAATACTTTTCAATTTACAAAATTGTTATTAGACGTTTAGAAATTTACTAAAATCTACACTGATCTCTTCTGAATCAATGATTCCTTGATTTAAATGACAAAAAAGATAACATGTATCATGCATATAATCATTAATAACAAAATAATAAAATATATATTAGTGACATTTGACAATAGATTCATTGAAATATTTTTTTTTTATTATCCTGCATTATAATTGTAAGTCCCTTCCTTGCATGATGAAGAAAAGAGTATTTTAGTCAATTTATATCATATATTATTATAATAGATTTGAATCCTCTAGAGAGTAAAATGAGCAATTCATCATTAGATCAATAGAGTGAAGAGGCCTCACTTTTAATTTTATTGATCCAAAGGTAAAACTCATTCACTTTACTTTCTAAAGTGAGATTCTCGCTTAAAAGATCTTTACCCAGAATACTACAATATTATCATTAATAATTATATACATGTCATATTTTTTTCTTTTTTAACTTAGTTTAATGATTTACACAATAAAAAAGTATTTTAATTAATTTGTTGTATATTCATTGTTTAATTTTCAAATATATTAATAAGTTACAGCACCTTTAAAATATATGGGATATTATGAAGATGTTGAAAAGATAAGATAGAAAATTAATTAAATGATGAAGTAGTCAAAGTAGTCATTAATGTAAATAAAAACAAAATCATGAAACTATCCTCAATAAAGTAGTCAAAGTAGTAATTAATGTAAATGAAAATTATTTCTATAAAAATATTTTATACAATAATCTAATGAAAAATGCTAGACAATCAGAAATTTTACATAATTTTATGCCTGGAATTATGTGTTATCATTATTAGCCTTTATATAAATTAATAAACCATACAATTTTGTTTCTGTTAACAATCATCATGATTTTTTGTTAAATAGTCTGTATGTACCTTTTTGGATGTGTAGTATTACTCTAACCTAACTAGGTGTTTTTGTGTTATTTAAATTTTTTTAATGATAATTTTACTTTATAGTCATGCATGTGGGCTATATGATTGATTAACAAAGTAAAACACTTTATGGACCCATTCGATATACTTGATTAATAGGATAAGGTCGGATAATATGATACCTAATAAGATAAGATATATAAATATAAGATTTGATAAACATGTAATATCATATCGTGTTTAGTATGACATTATGCAATATTATTCTGTCTTTACAATAATATTATATAAAATTAAATATTTAAGAAAAATAAAAAATATCATTTATTTAAGTATAAACTTTGAGATACATATTATTAGTCAACATTTTTTATTAAATTATATTTACTATCAATATTCATTAATTATTATTATTTATTTCAATAGTTTACAACTATGTATTATTATAATAATGTAAAATTCTCTATTTATTTTATATATTTTAATATTTTTTATTACTTTTAATCATAATAATTTGAATTTAAATTTAAAAATAATTATTAAATATATTTTTATTAATAATACTTTTATATATTAAATCATATCTACTATTATTTTATATATTTTGCTACTTTACAATTTATAATTTATTTTATATTAAATATCATTTATCAATTATTTGAAATAGTTATTCATTATTTTATATTTGATTAATTATTTTTATTATTTATTAATTTAATTTACCTTAATTTATTATATATTTAAAATATAATATTTATTATTGAACATTTGTAGTTTTATAATATTAATTTCATTTTAAATTTATGTATTGTTTAATATTTTATTATTTAATGTTACTAAATAAAAAAAAAAAAGCAAAAGTGATCTTATAAATTAAAATTACATAAGGTATTATCCTACCTCCTTAGACTTAATTAAGTTATCTATCATTTTAACTTATGAATGTCTAATAATTGCAAACTTTATGGATCTTTTTAATGACCAACTCAATAATATAATATTATTGTATTATTATTTAAATATTAATTAATAAAATATTTTAACTATAAATTTTTCTCAAATTAAACTATTATACTATCAACTTTTCAAGAGATATTGATAAATTATTATATCTTTAATTTTTTTAATAATAATGATAGAAAAATATAATGCTTTTAATCTTAAAAATAATAATAAATAATAAATTACATTGTAGTGCTAAATTTTTTTAAAAAATTAAAAAATATTTATGATGTTAGTAACTAATTAATAGGAGAAAGAAACATTTATTTCTTCAATTAATGACATATTCAAATACTAAAATGGATGCCATCACCTAGATTAATTAAGAAAAGACAAAAAGAAGTATTTTAGTACAAATAAAAGAGGTGTCAAAATGGGATGGTTCTTCTTGTCTAAACCGCCCTACCAAAATCCTATAAAAAATGGATAGGGCTGGCTAGCTAATCAAAATTAAATAGGCTAAACAATTAGCTTAATCCATTTTAGAGCAACCTGCCAAAAAATGAAAAAAAATTCCATGAAAAAACTTTTAAATGTTTTGATAATTTTTTAAAAAAATATTTTTTCAATTTTTTTTAATTGATGTATACCTATTTTTTCAAAATCTATAGCAACAATATACCAATTTTGACTTGAAAAGTATTATTGTTAATAGTATTGTTTGTGAATTGTGACTATGTTTTACTTTTTAAGTTTTAACTTTGAGTAAGTAGTGTCAATTGTATAGTATTACTATGTTAGTAATGTACGCATTTTACTTTTTCTTTTTTGAGTCACACGTTCCTTACTTTTTTACTAATAAACTAAATTTTTTTAAACAAAAAAATTTGGCTCGTAGACCAACTTGCCTAAACCTATAGGTTAGCGAGATAAGTTAGGTAGTTAGAATTTTTTGACAGGCTCAAAAGTTCAATCAAGTCTGTTAAAATGACGGTTTTGACAATAAACCTAGTAAGTCAGACCTTTGGCATCTCTACAAATAAAGGAGTAAATGTTGAAAAACTTCATGGGTGAAAGGAATGGTTTATAATGAGATTAATATGAGTAAATATGGACCATATAATAATATATGAATGATTAAAATTAAAAGTTATCTATCAATTTCTCTTCTAATAAACATCATAAAAAATATCAATTATTTCAAAAAATATTATCTATCAATAATTTAATCATATATACATTTATAAGATCTTAATCAATATATCATATGATCTCAAATATTTGTGGTAAATGAGGGGAAAGGTGTCTAACTAATTTTTTAAATACTCTTTAAAAAAAATAAGGTGAAAAACGTGGGAATGACATGGTTGATTAAGGAGCACATACGAAAAACAAAAATAACTTATTTTAAATTATTAAAATAATAAAATTTATAATACAATGCCTTGTTTATTCTAGTTTAAAACATATTAAAATAAAATATTAGTTAAAATTTTATTTATACTAATAACATATATCATATCATTAATTTTATATCAATATTGTTGGTTGTAGAATAGTATCCTGCCTTGACAAAACCCAAATGAAATCAAGTCATATAGACCATAGCGTTTGGTAATGAGTTTAAGAAAAATAGATGTGCTCTGATTAACAACTATTGCTTTTAGCCTAGTGGTAAGTACTAACCAATAATTTTTTTTTTGTGATCCTTACATATCCACTATTGGGAGGTGACTAATTCTCTAAAACAGCGCTCATAGACATGATTTTTGTCATTGGCTATAAGACCATTTTCACACACCTTACTTTAAATCATATCCCTAACTAGATACTTAAGGAACTCAACTAATTACCATTTGTGCTAGACCTACTATCAAACAAATAAGTGAAAGCTCGAGTGTGCAAGAAAAGCTATTCAAGTGCTACAATATATTAATATTACATAATTATCTAATATTTTTGGCATACATAAAGAAGTTTATTTAAAGGTGAAGGCTTGCACACTCCTTTAGCACAAGTTTAACCATGTGACATGAAAAGTTAACCTACCCTTCTCATGGCTTACCTTAAAAAAAAGGGAGAAGCCTTATGTTTAATAATTTTTTTAATTAATATCTTATTATATTTTATCTTATTTTAATATTCAAACTTTGTCATATTGAAAATGATAGTAACAAATCCATCAATATTGTAGAAAGCGTGAAGTAACTCTGTAATTTAAATAAGCCAATTTTTGACCCTTTGAAAAAAAAATAATTGTGGAATAATTGTTAAATTTACGTTACAAACTATCGGTGGACCTACTATCAGCAACCATACTTATCATCTTATTTTAACCACAGAGAAACCATGCCTATCAATTTGTATAAAAAGGACTAACTCATTTGGTTGAATGTAGTTTATTTATTGTTGTTGAGCAGTGAAGATTTGCGAATCTTGAAAGATTTTAGGACTTTCAAAAGCAGTGGTTTCTTCTTATTTTCTTTGATTAGTTGCTTCGGTAAATTTCTCACTCCTTTCACCTTTTCTTGTCTGTCGGAAGTAGTATATTGTTATGACATACTGATTATGCTTTCTTGTTCAACTTTTTCTCCCAGGGTATTTGTTGTATATCTGTCATGGGTATGTCTTCCTCACCATCTAGATGATTTTTTCATTGATGATTCGTCTTGATGTCACATTACAACTTCTGGTTACTCAACTTGTTTGATTTCACAACTATTACTTACTCATTTCCCCAAATTTTTAGGCGGTTGTTTGAAATTGTTTTTGTTTTTGTATTTTTTAAAACTGTTTTAAAAATAATATTTTGAAAACTGTTTTGAAAATTCTTTTGGGTAACCATTAATAAAACCAACTAATTATAATTGTATTATCATATTCTTTCTTGTTTTAAAAAATAGAATTTTAAAAAATTCTTTCAGCCATTTTCTAATTTTTGCTTTTAAAACACAAAATTTGTTTTTTATTTTTAAAATTAATCTGAAAAAAAAACAACCAAACAAGTTTTTTTTGACTTTTTATTTTTAAAAACTGAAAATTATTTTACAAAACACTTTCCAAACAACCCCTAATTTTTTCCTCTTCTTAATTCGTTCACTTTCTCACATGATTTTTTGCATACATGATTCCGCTTGTTATGAAATTAAATTCCTTCTAAACTACAGTCCATTTCCCTACTTGGATTTGTGTGTATCCATTGATGATTATATTTAATTGTCTTTTCATTTCACCTTTGCTCAAGATCAACATGCATGATCAGACTTGTTTTAATATAAAATTTGATAGATTGATGACCAATTGATTTGTTTTGCCTTATGTATACTTTGTTGATTGTTTAATTGAAATGTCATGCTTAATATTTTCTAATTTAGTCACTAAAAGAATTTGGATTGGGCTTTTTCACACTTATATATTAGTAAAATAATATTGTAAGATGTTGTTCCTCAATTTGTTTCGTTTCTGTGGTCAATTTTCTTAGTTCCCTTCCCCAACTATCTATTACGTTTCTCTTCATGATATGATTGCATTATCTAATTGGAGTTTCTTGTTATCCTCTTGACCACAAGCATTTGCAGACTTAATCATATCATTTTTTTTTGTTAAAATAATGTTAATCTTTATCTTAAAAGAAAATAAGAAATCTAATGGGTGGAATCTTAGTGCCCAAGTGTTCTTTAGCACATCACCTTCTAATTGTTCTTAACATTAAGAGTTTGTTTTGGTGAAAGGAAATTGGAGGAAAAATGCTAGTTTCCATTGTTTGGCTACAAGAAAAATGGGTTGGGGAGAAATGAACATTACCAAAAAAGTAGGTGGGACCTAATTTTTCTTTCCCCCATAATTGGGCGGAAAATAAGCAGAAAAAATGCCAAATTTTTAACATTTCGAAAATACCCTTGCATTCTCTCTTTCACCCATGCAAGTGGTTCCCCTACTAGTCAAAGTCACATGGCCCACTCACTTGGTGTAATTGACATTTGCATCATTATTATTTTATCTCCTCTCACTTTTTCATACAAACAAATAAAAGAAATTAATTCTTATTCTATTTTTTTATTTTTCTTTCATTCAAACATACTTATGAAAAATAAGAATTCACCCACTCAATTTCTTTTCTTTCATTTTCTATCATCACATTTTTCTTTCCTTTGCCAAACACACTTTAAGAATTTGTTTGATTTTTATTTTCATTTCTTATTTTTTCTATTTTCAAAATTTTATTATTTTTACTATTTCATTCATAAAATTCCAAAAGCAGAAAACACATAAAATGAAAACAGAAAATAAAAACAGAAACTAAATATGCTCTAAGTTTCCTTAAAACCTAAATATTTTTCCCTAAGGGACGTATCTTTCCCTCAACCCTATCTTTCTTTATTTTTTTGTTATTTACAAATTTTATTTTCAGGATTGGATTATGCATTTTCTAAAAATAACTTAGATATTTTCATACATTTATCTTCACTTAATTTAACACTTGAATCATTTTTACTTTTGTCCACGTATACAAAAAAAGGGTATATTAAGCATTTTATCATGTGCATTCAATTCGATTTTACATTTGTCAACCGAAAATCCAACCAAATCAATCAGTTTTTTTTTAAAAAATTTGTTTTGTTTTTCTCTTTTTTTTGGTCGATTATGTTTATATGCATATATCAACCCGATCCGGTTTTGAACATTCTAGACAAAATGTAATTTTTGTTTTTCCAAAGATGTGGCATAGTTAACTACATGCACATAAGTGACAATTAATCAATATCTTGCGGCTGATTTTTAATGTTAAAAATTTATCTTTGCTAGTAATCATCAATATAGCAAAACCAACCCCATCCCTAAAAGTAAATGCCTCAACCTCTATATTTTCTAGTGTGTGTGTATATATATATATGAAGTTTGAATTAATTGTACCAGAACCACTCACATACTTTTTGTGTGTCTTATTTTCATGCATTATTCCACAATATAACAAGCAAACATAAATATGTACATCACTTAAGCTAACGAAATAATTTTTAATCAAATGATAGAAATAGAAGTGTACAATCACTGCGATTTGAAATGAATATTTTAACCAATATAGGGGATAGGAAGAAACGAGTGAAATTTGATGATGAAATAGAACCAATAGAGAGGAGAAGGAGTAGCAGAATTATTGCTTTGGAAGAGAAGAAGAAAGAAGAAAAAGAGAGAAAGAAGGCATTGGAATTGGAAAGGAAGAACAAAGCCAAAGATAAAGGCAAGGCAAGAATCGATGAAGTGTATGAATTGAGTGACTCTAGTGATAAGGATGATGAGCAGGGTGGTCCTAACCACAAGGGATGCAGGGGAGAAGCACTTCATCAACCAAATAAGGTGTCCTGTTTCTCCTTCTTATCATTTTATAAGAGAAATACTATAAATGCCACTACAAAAGGCTTGTTTACAAAAACTAAAATGTTCATCATGTAGTTTACAAATTTCATTGCATGAGAAAGGTTTGCATGGTTTGTTGTAGCTTGTCACTTGCACTTTATAGAGGATCATCATTTCATTTATAAAGGAGGGATCAAAATGGTAAGCAATATTGATATCATGAGGTAAAGACATGCTCTCACAATAGAGTGAGGGCTAGCCTCAAAGACAATTCAAACAGAATATACATGTAAGGATACCTCATAGTATCATGAAAAGTCAATATTTGAAAGAAAAATACTAGATAGAGAGAAATTTTTCTCAAATTTAGTTATCAAAATGATTTGGCATGCTTATTAATTTTAGGATGAATAAGTCATTCATATATTTTCATTTCATTCAAAAACCAACATAATTTCTTTATAAGATTATTGCAATATCTTTTTGGTTGTATAACATTGCTCTTTTACCAAAAGTGTCTTAATTCAGAAGTATTTTTTCACAAAAATTGCCCCTACTAGGAAATAACTTTTCATAAAAGTATTTCTTAATTAAAAACACGATTCTTCACCTGCGCAGGAAGGACAGCAGGCTCATAATGGAAGTGCTTCAAGAAGAACAAATGGTAAGCTTATTTGTTATCTCTCAGGCACATGTAGACTTAAAGTTGCACAAGCCACTACTTAGCCATATCATGTGATTTTCCCTTATTGATGTTAATATAACACTTGTACTTTGCACTTGCAGTGTCATTTGTTCCAGACATTGAGACCCTTAAAGATATCCTTGAAGTCTTACTTAGGTGCAAAACATATTAGTTTTTAATTGTTGTGACTTGCTGTGTCAAATGACTAGAAAAAGGCCACTATATTTTCTTTTATTGACACCATATATTATTCCATGACAATGATCTCAAAGGAATTATCTATCTAAAAACAGGAACTAGACAACTAGAAATTTGACCAAAATTTTTTATCCATAATAATGTGTTATAATTATTAACCTTTAGATAAATTAATGTGTTATAACATTTTATTTCATTCAATAATCACTCTAATTTCTATTAAAGATTTTATATATATTTTTCTGGACATGTACATTACTCCCAAAAATAACTAGCTAGTGGTTTGAATGTGCAGGGATGACCCGGCTGGCCTATTTGCTATGCCAGCTACTCTTGACGTGGTCTGTTGTAGCCTTTAATTTGATGATCTAATTAATTGTTTCTTGTCATTTGATCATTGAGCTTCACTATTAATGTCGGATTTCTGCTATGAAAGGAGGAGAATGACTGCTCAATTATCAGGCAGCCAATGGATTTTGCTACCATTTTGGCCAAGATGTATGATGGCTCCTATACAAGCCTTGCTCTTCTCAAGGTTTGGAATAATTTTTTCTCTCGTATGTTTTTCTAGAAACAAAAGGCAGTGAAAAGAAGAATGTATATTGCAATTATATATATTATGCCACATTCCACCATATGGTAGTTCATGAGTGAGAACATGAGTCCAATTAACTAAATACATCTTCATATGACCTTTATTTTAATTTTGGACAAATTACACTAATCTCTCTTAAGATTTGGTAAAATTCATCCAAACTCCCCTCTATTTATAAAATTTGCTAAGAAGGTCCCTGAATTTGTGACATTATTAAAATGACCTCTCTTAAGTTTATAAAGTCAATACACTACTCTTCCATCTATCATATAATAAACAATGCATCTAAGAAAGATAAATGTTACTCAAATAAATAGATGGAAGCCATGATATATTTTACCAAACCCTAGAAGAGGTCATTGTAATTTGTTCTTTAATTTTTTGTCTTGTGATAAACTTAGTGTATGTATTTATGTTACATCCATTAAAAAAATTGTTAGAATTTTCTATAGAAGATAAGAATTACTATTGGATAGAATTAACTGATATGGCTCACCTTTTCATCCAAAAGTCAACATTAATCGATATCACACCGCCTAACAAATACATTCGGTCAAAATTTCAGATTCTAACATCTTCCATTCAAGTAAATTATTTTGAGAGTTCTTCTGTTATATTTCAACTTTGTTGCTCCTCATCACTTACGCATTCCAATAGTTCGAAATGGATATAACTATCCTAAAACAATATCTTACAATGCATCTTAAAATTTCCTAAAAATATGATTTAAGGTGACTGTGATGCCTATAGACATTTATTAAATATATTTCACCTGTTCGTGTAGTGCTTAGTTATGAAATGCTTCCCCCTTATGCTTAATTGATATTCCATCTATGTGCAGCGTGATGTGTATCTAATGTGCTCCAATGCTATGCTTATCAATCCCCCAAACTCAAGACTTCATAAAGTGGTATGATCAAATAAAAAAGAAATCCTTATTCTAAGAATTGTACAATTTTGCTTCTAATTGAGTTGTAGATTGTGTGCATATTTACTATGAAGTTCTGAATTGATCTAAGCTTTGTTCAACATAATTTCTTCTAGGCTAAAGCTGTGAAAGCTAAAGCTAGGAGACTTTTTGATGAGATATATGTTGAACCCGAACCTGAACCTGAACATTGTGACTTGGAACTTTCCCTGAGCAATACAAGCCCAAGTAGAAAACAACAGGATTGCCAACCAAGAACCTCAAGGAGTGCAAGGGCTCCTACTAAATCTGCCGGTATGAAAATTTGTTCCCCATTCATTAACCTTCATGTACCATTATATTATGTGGCTCCATCTTGCAAGAACAACTTAATTATTCGTTGCCGCCTTCATGTGGTTCTATTCATCATTCTTCTCTCTTAATTTATGACATAGTGATAATAAAAGAATAATGTTTGGCGTACAACAAAATTACATAATAAATACATACTATACACCTTATCACCATTGGATGTGATGTGTGATCTCCACTCATCCCACTCACTCATCACATCCAATGGTAATAAAGTTTGTGGTGAGTATGTGTTGTGCAATTTTGCTCTACACCAAACATTACTCAATAATAAAATTGTTTGTGGAGTGAGTGCAAAAAGCTCCTTTATTTATTTGTTTATTTATTTTGATGAAAAAAAGCTCCTTTTATTTAGAAAATATTGAATATATTAGTGATAGGAGGATTAAGGGTGTTTTTGGTCCTTTTTTCTTTTTATAAAAGGTGATTTTCTGATATTTTTAATTATTTGTTACCATCAGATTAAAGCTTAACTTAATATTATTATGATTTTTGGAGAGCTACTGAGGTCTTTCGAGTCCCTAAAAGCTACTCTTAAAACATTATAATAGTATTATCAAGTAAAACAATGTCAGTTACTCTCAGTAAGCATAGGTTACCATAGTAAGGTTGGGTAAATATATTATAAAGTTGCTATTAAAATTTAAAATGACTATAATATATATAAATATTAAAAAATAATTTCAATTTTTATTGTCATTAATTAGAGTAAAGTTATACTAATCTTTTAAGTTTTAGAAAATATACACCAACTCCGAAAAGTATCACATGAGGTGTTCTAAGAAGCACTCTTATTTTAAAAGTCGAGCAAAAACCTCTGTTTTTAGATTTATCAAATAGACAAAATTGGTTTATGTTTTTTATAAAAAGGAGCAATCCCTTGAGAGCTACTACTTATCGTATTTCCTCTTTCTTTGACCAGGGAGAAACAATGTTGCAATATCTGAAGCAGACAAGAGAGACACATATTTGTCTCTAGGTAGCAATCCATCAATTGTTACCGCATGCCAACAGATGAACAAGCCAAACATTCAAGTAAGTTCATTTTTCCCCTAAGAGTTGTTTAAGTGAGTCATTTTTAAATAATGATATGAGCTGGAAATAAAAAGGACTATTAGTTGAAGACAAGAAATGCTATTTGCACTATTTTTGGAGACATATTTGAAGAGATACTATGAGTTGTACCTTAAATATTGATTAAGAGAGTGTCCTTTCAAATATGTCAACAAAAATGGTACAAATATCATTATACTCTTTTGAAGTACTCAATAGTGAGACCACCTAATACGACAATTTGAAGACTTTGAATGACAAATCTTTTGACAAGGATGAAACAATCAAATAAAAAGAGGGTTATATGCTAGAAAATCACTCACTGCAATCCAAAATTTTGAAAAGAGAAAATAGAAAAAAAATTTCATCTTAGACACAAGCATGTTAAAACCATATTCAAATCATAGTTAAGCCTTTAAAGTTTCCTCTAAGTCCAGTTTTGACCCCATGAAACTTGAACTAAAATTACACCCATGTAGCTATTTGTTTTATTTCTTTGCCACTTTACTAATAATTCCAATTACAGTGCATGCTGACATTGCAGTTGGTCCAAGATGCTAGTAAATACAAAGAAAGTCTACTGAAGTTTGTGGAAGATTTGGGACCAGCAGCTAAAAGGGTTGCAGCCAGGAAAATACAGGCCGTACAGTTTCAACTACTTCCAAATAATGGCATTGATTCTTCTGCTTCTCCCTCACTCAATAGGCCACTAACTATTCTTCGTGATACTTCTACTCAAGAAAACATAAATGTCAACACCAATGCCGGTGATGTAAACATCAGTGATGCTACATATCTGAGAAACACAATTGAGGATTGGAATGCTCATGCTGCTGCACTTTTGGCCAACAGTTTTCTTAAGAATGACAAAGGGGGAAGCAGCAGTGGTTGTGAGAGTTCTAATGCAAGATCAGGAACTCTTGACATTGGTAAGGTGTTCCCTACTCCAAATCCCTTTCAAGAGGGTACTAGCAACAACCATGAACCACAAATAGGAGCTACTAACGCAATCACAGGAAGCAACAGAAGTGTGAGTACCCATGTCTGGCCAACAGTTGTGATCCCTAGAGCTGAGTCCATAGCAGGAAGTAGCAGTTCAAGGCCATCATTGACCCAACAACTTAGGCCACAAGGCTCTAGGCCTAACTTTATTGACCTCTCAAATTACCTATCTCTTCTGCAACAGCCAATGACAACACAATCCATGTCTGGCATCAATCCCTTAGGTGCATCTATTTTGCCTCAGCAAATGCTTACACATTCCATTCCTAGGAGCAACAACAACAACAACCACCTTGCAAGGCAACATGTTATTATGCCTCAACGTGTTGCACATTTTGCTAATGAACCAGACACATCTGTGTATTCTTTAGGGGCCCCATGTGAGCCTGGGAACTTCCAAGCTTTGTTGGGTCCACAAGACCAGAACAATAGTCCCTACCCGATGCAGCAAAATCCCTACCCAGTGCAACAAGTGATGCACCAAGCTGCACCATATACTCCACTAGCAACACCTCAAAGCTTTCATCCTAGCTTGCCAATGCAGGTACTTAACCAGATGAACCTTCAGGCCCCATTTCATGTGCTGCAACAACAAAGGCCACAATCAACACCTCAAACACCCTTTGGCAGTGCATTGATTAGTGGAGGTGCTGCTAGTACTGGCCAGCAAGGAAAGGCTTCTACAGGGCAGCCCAAGTTGTCTCTTGGGCTGTAAGAAGAGCACTGAAGTACTGATTTAATAATGTAAAATGGCAAACTTAAAGCCTAATGGTTTGTGTTGAATATTTATATGTTATTTTCCGCATCCTAGAGTATGTTAATTTGCTTTCTTATTGTGGACAAATTTAAGATGTTTGAGTTGGATACTATTCCTATTTGACTATCAAAAGACTAGTGAAGTTTGCTACTTTGAACTTGCTCAATTGTGCCTAAGCATAGAACAAGCGATTAGATTTTTGGTTAAAACCGGATATCCTTTTCTCCTGGAGGTAATCTTGCTCTAGTTCCGGCAGACCACTGAAGCGCAAAGCTCTCCCTTTTGAATATTTTCACAGCTACATAACTAGGGCTTGAACACGAGACCTCTAGTTAAGCTAGAACAACATCCTAATAGTTTATCTATATGCTCATCAGTGAACAAGCTATTAGATGAAACCTGCCAAAAGAGCAAAGAGTTTTGAATATGTTCAGGTAGACAAAATAACTCATAATTCATAGATGCCCTACATTACCTATTGAAAGAGAATCAAAAGCAACCCTTGAATCTCCCCTTCATAATTTAAATTTCCATAGTAAACTTGGGGACATCTTATTGGTGGATGAATGATCAGGAAGGAAGATGGCATGAAAGGAAGACGGAGTATTATTGTGTTGAGTGCTACATCAGCCATTCCTCTTTAGAATCACTATTGTTGCCTTGGTAGTATTACGGTCTCTCCCATAATCCAATCATAAAGCATATGGGAGCCTGTATTTAGAGCATCAATGACAACCCGTTGAATATTCAATATAACACAACACTATCTAACAAAAAGGGATTTGTTATGAGAAAAAGAGTATTTGATATTAATCATCCTTACTTTTTCAAATAGTTAATTTTTTCTACCAAAATTCAACTTCAACGATAAAAATATACTTCGCATATCGTCCACAGTTTAATTCTAAAACTAATGTATGAAAAGGTATCTTAGATACAAACTATCTGTATGTGCATCTTCACTTAATAATCAACTATTTTTTTATGAACTTAATAATCAACCATTATATTGACCCAACACTCTCCAAGTGTATCTACTCAGCATTTCTTTTTAATACTGAAAAAAAGGCAAAATTGTATGTGCATCAAATTATATATTAATTCATAGAAAAGTTTTCATATCCTAGTTTTAAAATAAGTGTATATAAATATTTGTCAATAAAATGTGTTTTACATATGCAGCTTACGAATCAACACCCTCAAAGTTCTTCCTGTGAAGATATATAACTCTCTCCTTGTCAGTCCTCTCATTCATTGTCACAACTTGGACTCGATTCCTTAATTCTCCTATTGGTAAATCATTTAGGAATTACCTTCATATATACTCAACCATTATTCTAACCTTAAAGCCAATCTTCTCAACTTAAATTTTAATATATCACAAAAATAAAGTAAAAGTATCATAAAATCATCTCTCCCAAACAATTAAGTTAATTGTAAAAGCACATTAATGATATTATATTTAACATACCCTTCACACAAATATCTTTTTTAAACTTGAAACATGAACAATTTTATCATAATGAAAAATTGAATCTCATACCACTTAATCACATAGATTCTGATATCATTTCATAAAAACATTTCTTTAAAAACTTAAATTGATGGATTAAAATACATGAATGATTTTAGGCGGGTTCCTCAAACTCTCTTTAATCAACTGATACAAATCTACCAGAAAATAAGACACAAGCAATATTATCACTAAAATCAGACCACCAGAAAACTAGCAGTTTGAGGTTGACTCAGTTCCACTCCCGCTAACCCTAAATATCGCATTTAAAGAAATAGGTGACCATATGTGAAGTCGTTTTCCAAAATATCTAACTACTACTCCGCACAACGGCATGTGTTACGAAACTCTCTATTGGCCCTTATAGGAGCTGTTAAAGCTCAATTGGCATTGCACCTACTGTGCCCTTCACATGTAGCGTCTTTAAAAGCTTTCTTTTTTCTTAAATTTTATGTTTTCTTTTTCTCCTTACATTTATTGCTTTATCTGTCCTCGTTCCCTTTTGTGTTTGCCCTATACAATGCAAGACCCTTCATCCACCATAGTGATTGGTTCTTCAAATTCAGCTTTCTCAGATAACTCATGGTTGTTGCCTTGGCTTTCTGGGACCAATTCCAGCACACCCCACTTGCATATGTACAACAAAAACAATTTTGTTTCACCATCTCTATAAGAAATCCAGCATATGCATGCATGTATTCATGTGATGTGGATATATTCAAATATAAGCATGCACATTCACATATTCACATTTGGACCACCACTTACGTTATATATGAGCTACATAAACACTTAATAAATATATAGTTACATACACAAGTGGTACACCAAGGACATCAAGCACTAATTTATGCATTAAAATCAAGAACTAATTAAATTTCTCTCAGCTTAACTTCTTCCAAGAAATGATCTTGCCATGCAGGGGATTTTTAAAAAAGTAAAAAAATATATGTGCACTTGCCAAACCTTTGTGGTCCTGCATTAGAATGACATCAACATTAAACAACAGAATTAAAATATTAGCAAATACTAACAAATAGACACAAATTAAGATTTAAGAGAACCTTATTTTATGATACATAGAAAGCCCAAAAACATGCATGTCCACCTCTCGAAATATCCATCATTAAAATAATTAAAAAATAATAATAGTTAAAGAGCGAAGTATCCAGTTCAAGTGTACTTGCATCTCGAACTCCTCAAGGAACTGGCTTAGTTTTTAAGTTAGTTCAGTTCCACACATGCAAACGTATTTAAACAATACTCTATTGGAAGTATTGCATCAAGAAAGGGACCTTCGCCAAAACCGTTCAAAAACCCAAAAATTACATGTTCTAATATATGCCAAAAATGGTACTCTCAACAACATTAGCTGGGGCTTAAAATGGATCTCCCACTAGGTGCACCCAAAATTTCCAAACAGACACAAATACAAAGTTTGAGACTATATTATGCAAATTGGATTTATCTAGTGTTAAACTAGCAGTAGCAACAGATAGGTATACAATAAGATCTTATTGTATAAATATCCAGATTTCCATTTAAAAAGAAAACCGATAATAATAATTTCACACACAATGATGCCTTTATATTAACATCAAAATATGAATCCAACTAGAATCCAAATATGGGTAAACCAAAAAATAAAATCAAAATATGAATATGTTGAAATTCAAGCCAAACTCATTACAATCTAATTATGACAAAAATTAAGTAAATAGGACCAACAAGGTACTGATCCAAGTGGAATGGACTCAGGTTTCATAGACATGGGATCCTGGATTCAATTATGGAATTCACATACATGGGAGTCATTAAGCGTGTTTAGTTTTGCATTTGGGAGATTTATAATAAATTCCAACCT
The DNA here is from genome assembly GCA_030441495.1 of Dalbergia oliveri. Taxonomy (NCBI): domain Eukaryota; kingdom Viridiplantae; phylum Streptophyta; class Magnoliopsida; order Fabales; family Fabaceae; genus Dalbergia; species Dalbergia oliveri. The sequence continues at coordinate 5,186,023 of JAMLFY010000001.1, forward strand.
CCCAAAATTGATTTTGAGATAAGTGAAAATTTTTTACTTTATGTCAAAATCAATAATAGAGGAATTATCAAACTAAATCAATTTACTTTAAAATCAATTTTAACTAAACTAATTTTGACAGAATCTATTATACAAATGCATAACCACACACACTTTCACTTATAGTGTGAAAGGGAATACTATCGAAAATAAAAAAGAAAAGCAAATAGGAGAAGTGATGTGTGCATTAAAACGTGCAAGTAACATTCACTCTTTTCAAAATGCTATTTGGAGAGGAAAAAGCAGGTTGAAAGGGACATGTCTTTGCATATTCCACGAGATTTCGGGAGGGAATGGGTAAACGATCAGGAATAGGGTCTCACAAAAGGTCAACAAAATAGAACGTTACATAGCTCCAAGTTCCAACCTCTGGCTCAGGCCCCGGCAAGGAGTGATGGACAAGAAGGCAGGGTTTTCTGGTGCCAATCCCACCTCCTATATTTTAATTTCCAGGCGCTGCAAAACTGGAAGATTGATGAATAATGTAATAATTGCAACAAAATTTTCAAAAAAAAAAAGCAATTCTTGAAAGAATTTAATTTTGATATATTAATAAAAAAAATTTACACCAACATTCAATTAAATTCTTTTATTTAGACTTTTCAATTAATAGATATAAAAATCAACCATATTTACCATATGCTAGTACATAATAATCAAATAAAATGATGTTTTGTTAGAGAGTAAAATAAAATGCAAATTTTTATGGACGAACTATATGCATGCCATTTTTACCTAACCAAACATATCCCAAGAGTAAATTTTTCTTTTGAAAAAATAAAAGACATTGATAACTGACACTTTACAACTAGCTCATATCATATGTTTTGCTCTTATATTTCCTATGTTCAAGAAAATACCAAGACTTTGCTATTATTTACTTGCACAGTGACTCCCCTCCATCAAGTATGATTAATGTAATATGTGCCATGATATTGACACATCACAATGAGGTCTCCTGGAAATGTTCCAATCACCGGCCAACATGGCAATGTTGCTGGTGGGACGTTTGTGTGTTTAACTGACCAAAGTTTTGCCTTTTTTGTTGAGTTTTGGAATAAAGTGACCGACACAGCACAATACTACACTGCAATCAATGTATATAAGTAGAATATTTCTGTGTGCATCTGTGACTGAGTCCAGATCCAGCTATACACCCAACAATATGATCAACAAAAACCTCAGATTAGACTGCATATCAAACTATGTATGATCAGCATGTATCACAGGAACACAATTAAATTATATATGAAAATAGCAACACTATAATCTATTGTGAACTATCAATCACAAGTACACATTAAAATCTATACTATATAATTGATCAGCAGGTCTCTTTGCTCATGCATGTCAAATTAAAGCACAATGCCTCAATAAAATTGAAGGGTCCACTCTAGCATTTACGATAATGACAACACAATGTGCAGTGTACAAAATCTAAACTATTTCGTATAATACGGCACATATATAACACAGAATCTTATGATTGAAATATCATGTGATAATATGTGCAAGTAACACAATATGCGTAAGTAACATAATAACTACCCTTTAACCAATATTGGATATTGCTGAAGGGTGAGAGCAACTAATGTCATAAACTATATTTTAACTATATATATGTTAATTTCATGATCCATGTCTTCTAACAGCTTAAGATACACAGAGAATTTTACATATATATCTAATCGTCCGTTAAAAATTATTGTCACCAAAATGCACAAAATTTTAGCCATCCGTTCATATACATATGAGAGTTCTATGTACATTTTCTCCGTGAATCTATTCTTTTCTTCGTATTTTTTGCCTATAAAACTCAAGTATCCAAAGAAACAGAATAAATATGACCGGAGAAATCATTGGCCAAGAAGTTGCAAAAAGTAAAAACAAATCACAAATTTTATAAGAATCCAGCTAAAATCACCAACACCAAACATGGAGTAACTAGAAAGGAAAAAAATTGATAAAAAAAACTTCCTGCAAGTAAGTTATTAAGTTTAATTTTTCTGCATCAACGGTTATTTAATTATGTATTGCCACCTCAACGAAGGTGATTGAGTTTCACGTCCACAACTTGAAAAGCCATCCATATAAAAGAATTTGATTGAATGTTACACAGCCCAAAATTTAATTTTTTTTGCAGGACAAGTATAACTCAGATATTCCATATTATATACATGAAAATGGAATGATTATCCTAGCAAACAATTAGGTTCAAAGTCATGTTTAATATAGCGTCACTAATTCACATGAACACAAACAAGCTGAAGGCTTCCATGCCAGAAAGGGGGTGGTTGAGGAATTGTTAAATGGTAGAATATCCACTAAAACTTCGGTATGTAAGAGGAAGAAGAATAACAATCAGAAAACTGAAAAGATCATAATGACATAAACATAGTAAAAGGGAGCTCCCTTCAGTCCAAGCACAAACAAGAAAAGGATGAAGTTTACCTCCTGCATCATTCACACATTCACAATAGCATATCATGACACCTGTTCTATTGTGTTTGAATGAATGAGTCAGCAGCTAATTCAAACCCCTTACCCATCCATGAGTGGACTGAAGGAAGCTCTCTTGAACTATTCCCTCATAATACACCTTAAATCATAATCCATACAAACCAAACACATAACTCATTATATAGAAAAGAAAAATTCAATATAGCAAGAATGTTATAACATTTCCCAGATCCAAATTCAAAATGACGAAAAAATGAGACAATATTCAAATATGATTGCAATGCAGCAACTAACTTAATCAAGGGCAGTTAAAAAATCTCTGCAAAGTAAAATACTAAATATAAAGGATGATTTCATAATCTCTAACAATGAGGTAGATTTATATATGAAACTCAATAAACAAGAGAATTAAGGACAACAAGTAGAACTCCTGATCAATTCTCTGCCTGTAATCATTTACAATAATCCGTGCTTAAGGGGACTCCATATCACTATTGATCAACACCAAGAACATCTAATATGCAGTCATATATGAATTAGACTACTGGCTTGTGACACTTATCTGATCAGATTACAAATCTGGAGAATGAATTATATTCTGTAAATCACTTCATAATAATGTTAATATATCAAGAATCACAATTTCACTGTAATTTTGACGAGCAGTATTGCAAAGTAAAGTGATATATTTTGGCCAAAATGACATTATTTAGCAACTTAAATGTAATTGGCTTCTAAAATATTAGGGAAAAAACAAATTCTTGCAAGAACCCTAACCCTAAGAGCCTGAGAACACCACCATTAGAGAAAATACAAATAAGATTCATCTGCTTCATTAAAAGAGAATATTGCAGTGCCCTTATTTCCAACCCTTTGATTCTGACCCACAGGAGATGAACAACATATACATCAAAATACAGCAGATAGCTGGGAACAATGTTATGTCCAAAAACCCAAAAAACAAACAAAAAATCAAATAAGTTTTTCTTTGATCAAATCATAGTTGCAATATCATATTTATAAGGACCAATTTGTCATGTAACATGTGCAATTAACAAAAGTCTGCAACAACATAACTACATCTTGAACTTTCTCCTTCATTCACATGTTATAGACTTTAGTTGCAGACTTTTGTTAATTGCACATGTTTCATGACAAGTTGGATCTATATGAGAACGACTTCTCAAGTAACATGTGCAATTAACAAAAGTCTGCAACAACATAACTACATCTTGAACTTACTCCTTCATTCACTGTTCTCATATAGATCCACAAAGAGAACCTAAAATCAAAAGCTTCAACCAAAGGACAAGACGATGCAAAAACTACCACCAGAGAAAAGGGGTAAAGAAAAAACATGAATTAAAAAATCAAAGGACTCATACAAGTCAATAAGTTAACCCAAACCACAGACACGAGAGTTTAAAAACTCCAAAAAAGATAAAACGAAAGAAAATCTAAGAGAAAGGAATTTGAAACTGCTAGAAGCAGAAATCACGGAAGAGAAATTGTAGAGAGAGAGAGAGAGAGGGGAAGTGTCAATGTCTTCATGAGAGTCAGAGAAGGGAAAGCGATTGAAGATCTCATATCCACACACGAATCTGGCAAAGCACTGTTTCCAAAATGAAAAGAAAATCCAATAAAAACAAAGGTAAGCAAAAGATTATCTTTGTTTTGCAACTTATCCAGATAAAGAGAGACACAACAAGGGTCTTATTTTTCTCCCTTGTTTTGTTCCTCCCTTTGGATAACACAAAGCCTCATCAACCCCTTAATTCACCCAATTAACTTCCTGAACCTGAAAGAGACCCTCATTACCTTATACCATCACACACATAAAATCTCACCTACTTGTACTGTACTGTACAAGTAACGTGAATATAGAGAAATAAAGAAGAGATGGGGTTCCTGTTACTGTTACCCCTTTGAGTCTCTCTCTCTCTCTCTGCATATCTGCCAGTATCTGCACTTCACTGTTGAGCACTACTCTCTATGGACTGGTCAAGCGTGACACAACAAATCCAACATATAACTCTCTTTCTCTCTCTCTCTTTTTATAGTCTCTAGCATTATTCTCTCTCTCTCTCTCTCTGTTTTGATTAAGTGCTGAAGCTTAGTGCATATATATAGGGTTTGAGGTCACCCATGAGTCCGGCAGAGAAAATCATGAACCGGGGTAATTGAAGAAAAATATGACTCAGACAGGCTCTCTCTCTCTCTCTGTATTAAGAAGTCTTTTTTTTCCCTCTCTCTCTCTCGGAAACCCAAGCAAAGATGGCAACAATATCCGTATTTGGAGATATTATGGGGATATTCAGTATTCACATATGTGATTTTAAATGTGTGGATTTTTCCTTTGCAGGGAGAGATAACGCTGGCTCGTGCACTATTAGAAATACACGGGTTATTGACGAAATTATCAACTGATTTGAGGGCACAAATCCTAAACCAGTAATTATTGAGGATCTAAGAAGCATGGACGGACGCTTTAGTAGTGTATTCGTGTGTCGGATACCAATACTTATATGATACTCTATTGATATGTATTAGATACGTGTCCGTATACGTTCAATTAAAACAATAATTTTCTAGCTCGCATGTCAGGCAGGCTAACACTGCTCCTTTCTGTGGACATGACTTGGATAAGCCGCAATTAGTTTTTTTCTTTTTCAAATTTTTAATATTAACATAAGTCAAAAATCAACTTAGTTATTTAGTTAAGGTATGCCTATAAAGTCATTTTATTTTGAAAATTATTTAGTTGATTAAAATAAATAAAAAAAAATTAATTAGATAAAAAAATTATATAAACACAACAAAAAAATTCAAACAAAAAAAGAAAGAAAAAATCATACAATAAAATAAAACAATTTTATATATATATATATATATATATATATATATATATATATATATATATATATATATATATATGTTCTATAATTTTTTAAGTTTAATATGTTTCTATATCCATATCATGTCTTGTGTGGGCTAGAGCTTCATAAGTGATGATTTATCGAGGAGAACATGTTCTAGATAAACCTAGCCCCTGTAATAGTTATCGAGGTAAACAAATCCCTTAATAACCATTTTTGTGAAAAAAAATTATTGGCAGAATTTATTTATGTTATTGACAGATTTGTCCTTGAAAAATGAGAAAAATAAAATGTAAATTCAAATTTTCTTGAAGTAAAATCTTGCGAAACTCTGATTTTTTTCAAACAATAATTAACGATAATTACTAGGAAAAATGCCTTGACAAAGATTTTTCTTTTTAAATAACTATTGTTATTAGTATCCAATAACTTAATTGTGAAATTTATATAAAAATTATAGTTTCTAATTTATGTTTAATAATAAATATTAAAATAATACAAAAATATATAAAAAGATCATACTTGTGAAGTCATTAGTTTAAACAAAACATAATTAATTTAAACATAACGGTAAATAAAATCATCATAACATAATAACAATAATAACATAAAATGACCAGACATAATAACAAAAATATAATGTTAAAGCATATAAAAAAGTATTCATCACGAGTATTAATCGTCATCAGTACTAATCGTCATCGTCATCGTTAAAGAAAAAGAAAGAGGATGAAAAGGAGAAGGAGAAAGACATCAAGTTGTCGATCTACATCTTCTTCAAGTACTTGACCACCTTCTTCCTTAGAGTACAATATACATCCCTTCAAATAACAATTTATCTTTTCTGATTTCAACTAAGTTTTGAAATTGATTTATTTGCTTGATAGTAATCCTCTAGGACTAAGCTAGATTGTGGACTAATTTTACCTATCAATATTGCCCGTATTGGTCAAAAGATCTTTGACTTTGTTTAACTTCTAACTTTACAACTATCATCCTAACTGTTAAAGACAATTCCAAGTGTTTATACTCTTTTCATAAAAAGGCATCTTTGTAGCCTCTAATAGAGAAAAAATTTTCCCTGCCTCTGAGTTGGGTTAATAACCTTGATTGAAGGTTCATAAATAACATTAAATTGAAGACCAACCACATCATAAATCATTTATTCAAATCGTTTGAAGTTATTCTCCCAATTCACGTTTTCCATGTCATTATCAACTATATGATCCCTACGTACTTGAACTACCTCCAACATAGCTATTAACACCAACGTATTGAAAATCTTGTGTGGCAACTTTGTCATACATAGTCCAAACCCAATAATTATCCCTATATATAGCCATCCTTGTATAAGTGATACATATTGGTCTCAATGTCATAGTATTTTCTACAACTGCATTTTAGCATAAGGACATATGACTTTCCTTTTATTCATAAATTGTTGTGACCGAGAGGCAAAAACTAGAAACTCATAATCTCCCTCATGAAATTATGATTTAACCTTCTTCGACCGTTATGCACTCTATGATATATCCATAGTATTTTTGTATGAAACATGATCGTTGATTGGAAACTCAAACCTAAAAAATTAATAAAAAATAAAAAAATACAATTTTAGGATTTACTTGTATAGTTTACTCTTTATTTTTAGAGGATAAACAATATGAATATATATAGTCTTCTATGATTTCATAGTTCATAGTCCTAATTAAACACAAACATAAAGGGATTGAAACAATTTATTAAATATGTCCATTTTATTGATGGCCAAATTAATTTACTTGAATGTATTATTAGATGCTGTGATGGTGCTAATACGTTATAGATGTAGAAAAAAACCAAATCTTCAGTCTTATTTGACATAAAATATGATCTGAAAATGCTTGTCATGAAAAGAAAAGAGAAAAAAGAAAAACAAAACAATTAAACACTAAGCACATCTTTCTAGGATAACTATTGGCCTAACTGATTGTTGGTCCACTTATGGTATTTAAAAATGTTATTCAAACAAAAAAATGGATGTTTATAAGTTTATTGAGATATTTACTTTAAAATTATTAGATGCAATGTAATGGATGAGTTATATGAAATTTACCATTACATTAAATGATTTTAAAGTAAATGTTTCAATAAATATTTTTTTGTTTAAATAATATTATTCTATAATTTTACCATTCCTTTCCAATAGTGCAAGGCTACACAAGTTAGGCATCAGCCATTTGATCTAGTCTACGTGCACAATTATACATCTCTTGTAGGATAAACCTATGCATTTTGTGTGAGCGTAACGTAGCTTAATTATTTTATGCAGTACACATGCATTATTGTGTTATATTTTTATTACTTTTTATTGTCCATCGTGAATAATGACGAAATTTTATAAAATTGTTGTCATTATGTGTTAGGATAATGAACAGCAAATGAAAGTGAATGTGTCTGCTGGTGGCTGGTCATTGGTTTGGGAGGAATAATTCCACGTTAGGTATAAGCACCTGATGACGACAAATTAAGCTAAGAAACCAATAACAATTATTTGCCTTACATGAGCTTATTCATATTATTTTTTCCTAAATATTTATAATTTTATTATGCACAATTATAATTAACGAATGTTTAACAATTCATCATAAATAATAGAGTAAAATACATCCCCTTCATTGAGAGATGCTCTTATTACACTCGCCTCTCTTCTATTTTGAAAACCTTCACTCAAATAGAGAAGTTATACTGTGATCCTTTTGTAATATATTCCTATAAATCCCTCTTAAACTCTATTATCTCATGTTATTACCTTATTTTATGATAATAATTATATATATTATATTTTTTTTACAAAATAAAAATAAAATATATGACTAATAATAATACAAATATATTAGTGCATATATATAAGTATATTATTTGATATTTTTAATTTTTAAATAATATAATTAGTGAAGAAATCATACAGTCAGGAGCTTTATATGCGTATTTTTATAGTTTCCATCAGCATCTGCCCATGCTTTAATAAGTTTCTTTTGAGAAATTAATTATTCTTATACATTATTGATGTAAAAAATTTATATAGACATTTAATCATACATTTTATAATATAAGTGTTTGATTTAATTATTTATTATTACCTTAAAAATGTTATAAAATAAAAAAATATGATTATATCTTTGTACAAAAATTTTGCAATAATAATGCATCAAAATTGATGTTTTTTTAACTCAACAAACTCTTTTTGAAATAATTTTAGCATAGATTTTATATTGACTCAATTATTAATAAAAGGGGTGTATCATCTTCCATATTAAATATGTATAAAGTTACATGTGAATTTCTACTCTAAACAAATATTTTAAATCTAAAATAATAATAGATTAATTTTTCGTTGATATGATTTGTGCATATTGTTAGTCATATGCTTTATTTAAAAAAAAATATAATATAAAAAATTAATGATGAAGGGTAGTTTGGTCATAAAAAAGATAATATCATGAGATAATGATTTTAAGTGATATTTATAGGGAAACATAAAAAAGGATTAAAGTGTAGCTAATATTTAGGGGGAGGGAGGTATAAGTTTTCAAAACAGAAGGGAAGGGAGTGTAATAAGAGTATCTCTTAATGGAATGGGTGTACTTTACTATAAATATTAATATACCTGTAACAAGGTAGTATGATAGGAAATTATCTGGGATGAAACTGCAACACAAAGTAGCTTTGATCTTTCTCTTCACGCCTTCGATTTTCCATTGGGATAAGGGGTGGGTACCTGCAAGCATTCTGATCAGTATAAGCTTGAAGTTTTTTGGTATGTTGGAATAAGTCATATGTACCTTTGTCAATTTTGAATCACCCCTAACTAGGAAGTAGAGTTGCCCATTACCATTATCCGATTATTTCGGAGTATGGGTAGTGGGCTCAATGGATGTGACCATGCTACAGTGATTGTGGGTTCATGTGGCGTTACGCTAAGTGAGGTCGAAGGACATGCATAGTTTGTGTTGTTGTGATCGTGGGTTCTGACATTGGGCTAGCTCTTAGGCCTTTGTTGAGCGTGGTATTGGGCCTATATATGGGCTCATATTTGGGTCGTAATAGTGCCTCCAACTTGATTTCTGATTATATTTAGTCGAATGTTGAGTTTACAAGCTTATCAAATGTAGTTTCCAAGCTTATCAAATGTAGTATTTTAAATATGTGATATATGTGTCAAGTTTACATCAATAGTGATGATAGTTAAATGAAGTATTTTTAAAATAATTATTGTGAGTGATTATTTCAATAATTGATTTAGGGTTAGGATCAATATCTATATGTGTGTGTAACTTTAATTAAACATAGTTACACCTTGTAATAATATATTGGTCAATTCAACCATGTATTGAATTACAATTAACTGCAATAATGATTATTTGTGCCAAATTTTATAAAATTTGAATATTAATAATAGTGTAATCTTGTAGTTGTTTTTTTTGCCATTTATTTTAAACATATATATTACGTTGAGGATCTGCCTCCTCCAAAGTGAAGAGGTTGGTAAAGTGAAAAAATGAGAGATTGGTAAAGAGGTTAGTAAAGTGAAAAAATGAGAGATTGATTATTCTTACATTATTTTATGGGACTCATATATAATGAAAGCTATTGATTTAAAATGATCAACCTTTTATTTTCTCACTTTACCAATCTACTTATTTTAAAAGAGCCTAATACTACGTTTAGTGTCTATTAAATAATATGTAAAACAATATGTAAAATTATACAAAATAATCCGTGTGTTCTTTTTTTTTTTTTAATTTATGAAGGCCCATGTGTTCTATTTAAAACATTGCAACTTTAATTCTCCTTGATTCCCGCCTTTAGATAACCCCGGTTACTTTTTAAGATCGAGCATAATCTTAAAAGTTGATGACTTCGACAGCATAAAATATGCATTTTAAGATGAACCAATAATAATTATAAAAAAGTGAAATCCATAGATTAATTAATTCCTAAACTTAGGGCTAAAGAAACATTTTTCCATAGGAAAGAAGAAAATAACAAGAAATAGTATATAAGGGCATTGTGCATATACAACTAGCCTTTTGTCATTAGTACATTTACTTTTTTTTTCCATAAAATTTCCAATAACTTTTTACTATAACATGCCTTTCCATAAAAATGTCTCTTTGGGCTTTGAGTATGAACAATTTTATTAGAATAGATGTTGAAACTCCATACGACTTATTTATGAAGACTCTAATATTATGTAATAAAATCATCTTACATAAGCTAAAATTGATTGATAGAAGCATATGAATCATTTTTATTGAATAAATTTTTATAGATATCGATTTTCATTAATCCAATCATTGAATTGTAAATTCCTACTACATAGATCAAATGAATGAAATTTCATAAAATCTAAAGAAAGTTCAATACTTTATCATCCTTTTTTATTTGGATGTACTATGTAATTTTAAAAATACATGTAAATCTTGAGTGTTAGATAATATATCTTCAATGTCCAAATTTTCTGAAATTTGATATGTTTAATCATCAAGATAATATCACATGATTTAACTATTGGATTGATGAAATATGTTATTAATAAGAAGATATTCAATAAAGTAAGTATATCATACTTATATATATATATATATATATATATATATATGGGAGCGACTATTGCCATTGCCAAATAATTATTGTCACTCCCATCTAACTGGTTTTTATCTAACTTCTCTATAATACCCTTCTCTTTATTTGTTAATTATAACAACAATCTAATACTAAATTGTTATTATTATTATATTTTTATGTTAATATTTATTTTTATTTTAATTAAAAAATAATTTATATCTTGTCTTAAATATTATCAATTGTTTATTTTATATACAATTAACTTATTAAACAAAATTATTTTAATTTAAACCTTGAATTATCTTTTCATATATTACGTAATGTAATAATTATCTTCATAATAAAATACTAAGTATTTTAAAAAATAATGATTGAAAGTGAATAATAATAAATAAAAATTAATCTGTAAATGATTGGAAGTGATTTCTGCAATTCCACGGCTCTTGCCATATATTTTAATTTTGGGAGCTCTTGGCTTCTTGCATCATGGTGGTTGCTTTGCCGTGTTTGTCTATTTTTGCTGCTGTTGCCAGTGTTTTTGTTGAAATGAGGAGTTGCTACTGTCAATGCCGTGAAGCCTTTTTTAAAAAAAAAAAAAACTTGTTTGATGAAAAAAAAGTGAAGGATTGTTTTTATTATAGAGAATTGAAAAGGAATAGAACAAAAATAGAAATAATAGAATATTTTAAAAAGTTTTCATAAAATATTTACTTTAATGAAATACTCGATATGTGTTTCAGCCTTCATGATATATTGCTTTAATATACAAATAAAAGCAAGAGCATTTTAAAGAAACTGAAAAGATGATAATTATGTGGAAGTAATAATAGCCATTTAGGAGTGAGAACCTATATATATATATATATATATATATATATATTTTTTTCCATTTTGCAAAGCCGCTGGATTCCATGTTAAGATATCCTAGGCATGTGATCTTATGATATGATTATGTCCTTTTGCTAAGCATTTTATTCATAAGTGCAACAACATACACCGAATCATGTGTCTCATTGTCTTTCTGTGCCAACACATACTAGATACACAATGTCTAAACAATGCATAGTCTCTCTCTTCAACTTAAAACAAAACTCTAATTGATTCTCATTATGAAAAAAAAAAAATCAACTGAAAAAATTATTTGTGACAAATAAGAAATCTTTAATTTGTCGTCGAGCTAACTCAAATTAGTAATATTTGTAAAGATTGTAACATCCAATAAAAGTATTTTTTTAAAAGACCAACCTTTTATTGCAAAGACTAATTTGACTCTATTTTTTTTTATTTTTATGGATTAATTTAAAATATTTTATTTATCAAAATGAATTTCTCATGCAGTATTTTTTAAAAATTTAGGGATCAATTTAAGAATTTTGTTTTAATATAACATTAATCATCCTGTTCTTGTTTTTATGCGAATTTTTGTAGTTTCAACTCCAACATTAGGGGGTGGATTCTGGGTTGCTTGCTGCCACTGCCATCAGAGCTACCCCATGTTGGCTTGTCTCACAAAGAGGTAGCCACCGCCATATCTATATGTAACCTACCAATCACCAACAAACAATTTTCAAAATGCACTCATGTATGTCGTGTGGATATAAAATTTGCACATAAAGTAGTGTAGACACAATCTCATTTATATCGGTGCTATGCCATGACTTTTAGTGAAATAATGTCAAGTTGTGCTCCGTAATGTAATTTTGCTTTCCCTTCTGGGGATAGGAATTGATAAATTAAATAAGATTATAATATGGTTGAATGGTCAATTAACCTTTCAAGCAGATTTTAAGCAAGGATGATGCTGATGCTTGGCTTATACATAATGTCCGTTTAATTCAAGGTGTGGTTGAGTGGAATGGATTCATTCACTTTAATTAAATATTAGGGGTTTGATCAGTTTGGGTATGGAGGAGTAAATCTTCAAGTCAACTATCCCATCCTTTAAGATCCTTACAAGTTAGTGTAAGAATAGTCATCATGCTCAACGGTAAATCCTTGGATAATAAAAAAAAAATAATGTCCGTTTGAATATAATAAAGGGATTGTGTTACGTAGGACAGAAAGCTATGATCGATGGATCAAAGGTAAAGGAGCAGAAAGGGACGAGGACTGTATGATAAAGCAACCAAAGTACAAAAGAATACTGTTTAAAATTTCAAAGGAAGCGGCTTCTTGCATGGCTTTAATTTGTGCCAATATAATTCACTTGCTTAACCGAACTTTTACTAATATAATTAGAACTTAATTTTTATGTATTGACAATATAAAATTTAAGTATTGTAATAATTAGTAAAAATAGTTAATTTTTATATTTATTATTTAAAAAATTATTCAAATAAAATAATTTAATTATATGATATTGTAATTTACTCATATAATTAAGCCTTATTATCCTAAGTCTTCTTTTTCTGTAGGTTCTTACTCCATATCATAAGACTTTGTTTGATAATATATTTATCTTCAAAATGTTTACGCCCGATCATAATTGATAACCTATGTCCTGTTTATTTTATCTGGTGCACGTTCTCCGAGAACTCCAAGTAAAGAAATGTGTTTCACACCTTGATGGTCAAATCACCATTTAACTCACTCCAAATGGGGAAACAAATAGGCTAATATTTATTTAGAACAGTGACGTATCAAGCCCATAATTTATGGTGTTAGTATTTTTTTTCAGATGTTTATTTCTATAACTCGATAATAATGTGAAATTATAATATATGAATAAAGATTTGTTATACAATAATATATAGTATAAGGGAATAGTTATTAGTTTCGTTTGTAAGTCAGTTATTGAATTGTCATATTGAAGTTGTTGAATTCTTTTCTCTTTGAATTCTAGTTTATTTCTTTCTACTGAGCTTAATTCATTCTTCTATTCTTCTCTTATTCTACACACCATTTTTTTTTTGGTGTGAATTTGTTTGGTTTTTGTTATTTTACTTGTCAAGGATGCTAGTTTTCATCTTGAAAAATTAGGGTATGTTTGGTTTGAATTTTCAATTTTTGATTTTTATTTTTAATTTTTCAGATTTTCAGGAATTTATGAAAGAAAAGCTAAAACTGAGTTTGTAACTTTCAAAATTTTAATATTTTCTTCATAAAATTTGAAAAATTGAAACTGAAAATGAAAATGAAAATTGAAAACTGAAACCAAATAGCACTTACTTATTCATTAAGAAACTTATCCATACCGATAATTTAGGTTTAATTATTCTATTAAGATCAGATCTCTCAGTTTCAATCAATTTTTAATTAGGTCTCCATATTTTAAAAATGTATAACAAAGTCCAAACATTAAACAAAAATTTATAATTAAGTCCTTGGTGTTAACAATGTTAAAATAATTTGGTCCTAAACAAAAACTTTAGGAATATTTCTTCTTCTTTATCTCATTATTCCCTCTTTCTTTCACTAGAATTCCCCACCACCCATCTCTTTTCCTTCATCAAACACCAAAACCCAACAAAGTAATTTTACAATCCCAAACCATTCATCATCACCACCCCTAGTTTTCAATTTTGGTCCCTAAAATTATATTATATATATATATTTCTCTTTAGTCCTTAAAATTAATAAAGTGTCAATTTAGTCCTGAATTTGTTGAAAAGTAATTTAAATTAGTCCTTCTAACAATGTTTGCATGAACTAAATTGAATCATACAAAGAATTAATCTGAATAACTTTTTATAATTTCAGGAACCAAGTTAATATTTTTTAATTTTGGAGACTAAAATAAATCTTTACTTCTTATCTTAATTATCACCCTTCTTTTTTTTTTTGTGGTCATGTTATTGGGTTTAGGGTGGAGTTTGCTACTGGGGTTGACGCATGTGGGCCTCTACTCTTTTATGCTATGAGCGGGCTCCTCGCTAACACTGCAGCTATCACCTAAGAAGACCATAGATTTAGACCAAAAATATAAGGGAGAAGACCAGAGCTTCGAAGGAAAATAAAAAAAAAAGGAATACCAGAACTCGATGGAAAAAAATACAAAGGAGACCAGAATAAGAAAGGGAGATAAAAAGATGTGCCTATCCCAAAGAGTGTCTGAGATATAATAACTTGAAGGGACGTCTGGATTAGTGAAACAATGACGAGGGAATTTGGTTTCGATTTTCGTTTTTAGTTTTTATTTTTTAAAATTTCAGGATTTTATAAATAAAATATTAAAAAATAAAAATAAAAAATTGATAGCTTTTAAAATCTTTAGTATTTTTTTTACAAAATTGAAAAAATTGAAGATTAAAATTAAAAAATAAAAATTTAAATTAAACAGCCCTTTAAGCATTTTAGTTTTCATTTTCTGTTTTTAAAATTTTATGAAAGAGTTAAAGATTAAAATTTATAATTTTAAAAATTTTTAATATTTTTTCTATAAAATCTAATATACTAACAATAAAAATTAAAAATTCAAGCCAAACACAAATTAATTTTCGTATGATATTTTGAAATGAATATGATTGAGGTATGGCTTAGGAGCCAAATTGCAACTTTATGGCATTTCAAGAAATTGGAAAGGGAACGCCGTCGAACCGTGTTCAATGCATCCAAACAGTTGACGATGTGTCGCTCATGATGTGATGGAGAAGGACCTTGGATGGGAAGGGAAAACGATGCAACACTGCCATGCAAATGAGTTAGCGGATTTTTTTTTTTTTTATGTGGCTGGAGTTAATTATTCTGGAAGTCGATATAATTTTACTTAATTTTTAATTAAATTTTTGTAGTTTAAAAATTTGTAATATAATTAAGTTTTTATATTATATAAAAAATTTTAATAAGGTTTTTATAGTTTAATAATTTGTTTTTAACTCCCTATACTTTATAAAAAAATTTAATTGAATTGCTATATTTGTGCCCAAAAAAATTCAATTAAGTCTTTAAAAGTTATGTACTTTTAGAGATTTGATTAATATTTTTCATAATATAAGACTTCATTAAGAATTTTTATACAATATAAGGATTTGATTGAAAATTTTTATATAACATAGAATTTGATTATAAATTTTTAAATTATAAAAACCTAATTGAAAATTGAATAAAACTATAGGGACTTTCTAGGTAATTAAACCAACTAACAACTAGCAAGAAAGAGAAGCGACTTAGTATTCTTCATTTTATTGGTTAGAAATACAGTAAATGGAAAAACTTTGTGAGTTATTAAAAATATTATACGAGAAAAATGTCTCGAGGACATGATCCAACAATGAATCTTTATAAGCATATTGCAGAGTAAATTGTCAATGAAAGTGTAAGGTTGTTTAATTTTTAAATATTTTAAAATATCAGTTTAATTATTTTAATTTTGAAGTAATATTTTTTATTATATTATGATGTTGTTTGTTTATTTAGAATTTTTTCATAATTTTTTATTATAATTTATTTTATCAATTTAATGTGATATTGTCTCAATTTTTAATGTGATATTATTTAACAAAAAAATTCATGTGATATTAATTTTTTAATCATAAGTAGAAATAGATTAAACTCTTAATTAAATAAATAAACTTTTATTTTTATTACAATTTGTTTAGTTGTATAATTTTTTTTATGAAGTAAATTGTAGAATGTTTTTATAATTTATGATTTTCCATTTTTACTTTTCATTTTACACATAGGTTAAGAAGGCAATGAACTCGTCATTTGTTCTTGGATCCACCAAGAAATGAGATTGTTGAAATCTTAGTTGTCAAAATAGGTTAAGTCAGATGGAGTTCAAATAAGGTAAAAAATATATGGGATGGGTTAAAGAATTAGGAGGAAACATAAAAATTACCCTGACTCGGCCCGGCCCAATAGAAATTAAACTCTTATTCCTTTACATTAAATCATCCTTCCTATTTTCCCACACTTTGTTTCTTACATGAATTTTACTTGCACATAAAAGTTGGAATCCAAATAAGGTTGGTCTAGGTACACCATTGGGTTTGCATATTTTAATCAGTTTAAGAAGGCCCAAAAATATTTTCAATACTAAATTTTCTGCAAGAAAGGATCCCCAGTCCAAACCACTCAAACCAGAACTTCTCGCTGCTGCAACTTGGCAATTCACATTCTCAGCTTCCACTGCTCGACGATGCGATCTGGATTCGATGCGGCGGCACCTGCACCTGCACCTGCACCTGCACCTGCACCACCGCGTTGACAAATCGGAAGCTTCTGGAACAACATCGAGATTAGCTTCCTGCTTCTTCTGCTAATTCCACTCTTCCGGAAATTGCATTTCGATCCTTCAGAAAACGACGATTGAGATCGATGGCGTATAGGAGGAGGCCGCAGCATGGTGTTTCCGTTTCGAAGCATTCTTCTTCGACCTTCGAGTTCGACGACGAGTCGTTTCGGAACCCTACTTCGCCACCACCTTCATCTGCTTCTTCATCGCAAAACGACATCGACGCCGCTGCGTTTTCGTCGTCCTCGTCTACGCTCGCCGCCAAAGCGATTAGGGCTTCTTCTGCTCGCCGCGACTCTTCACTGTCCTCTCTCTACGGCCACTCCAACCTCTCCTCCGCCAACAATTACGTCAACGCTTCTTCGAATTCTCAACAACACTCTACCACTACTGCTCCTTTTCCACCTAAGGTTGTCTTCGATTCTCATATTTTGCGCTTTTTTCTTTTTTTGTTATAATGCTTTTGTATGGTTTAAACGAGTGTTCAGTGGATGCAGAATTTAGTAGTTAATGCTTTTTATGATATGTATATTCTTTTTATTTATAATGTAGTTTAGCCTGTAGGTTTTTTTTAGAGGAGTGCTGCACAACCATCATCAAACTTACACTATATACTTATACCAAGTAAAAAGTTGTAAATAAGTATGCAAATAGTTATAAACCTGTATGCAAAAATTTGAAAAACTGAAAATAAAAATTGGAAACTCAAACCAAACAGGCCCTAAATGGTTTTCGAAAATAGTTTTCAGTTTTCATTTTTTGTTTCCAGTGTTTTGTGAAAGAAATAGTGACAACTGGAAATTGAAATTGAAAGCTGGATTTTGTAGTTTTTATTGTCTCATTCATAAAATCCTGAAAACAGAAAATGAAAATTGAAAATTTGTTTTTTTCTTAAACCAAACGCACCCTTTAGTCTCTCAGGACTTAAAAGGTTATTTTGTGATCCCTCAATGTATAAATTAGGTCCGTAGCTTAATGCTCTATACCAAGTGGTTTGACACTATTCCAATTAAACAAGATCTCAAGTTTTAGTTTTATGAATGTAAAAAGCTAGTGAAGAGAGAATTTTACTGCATAGAGGGCCTACTTGACTCGAGCAAATTAGTTTGACTCAAATGCACTCTGGATAGAAGTGGTTTTGACAGAAAAAATGTTACTATGCTGATGAAAGTTCAATGGTAGAAACTGTTGCTTGTTCTTTAACTAAAGATGTCAAAGAGGCCAGCATAAAGATCCGGACTCCTTTGTACATCAGTCATAGTTATTAATGGAACACTGTTGTCTGCACAGTAGAAATTAGTGGCTGGCAAATGGAAGCGGCTCTTGTATTGTAGGTTTCATGTTGCCGCTGTGTAGCGCACGCAACGGGAGCCATTGTATGTTTCACATGGCACTTGAAATATTGGAACTGTGAAAAATGGTATCAGATTTGACTAAATAAGTCAAAGCATAGTGTATATGAAATCGATTGTCTCCAACTCCTCAGAAGACCTTATTATTATAAGCAATGCCTGGCCTTTAGGAGCACAATGTTTTTGTGTATCATAATCCTAAGTTTCTATCTATCTCTCATTAGATGACTTCTATTACATGTTAATGCTGCTGCTTGTTTTAGTTGTAGATGTCCACATAATTTCAGTTCCTATTTTATTATGCTCAAAATAAGAATGAAAATATCTCGAAGATCTAACTGTTACAATTGTTACTGATTTTTTTAATATATAAATGCATTGAAGATTGGAGATGCATGTGTAACATATGCTTACTTTCCCTTTTGTTTCCCTTCAACTTGTATTCTTTGGATTCTGCAGGATATATCATTTTGTTGATTTGAAATGGTTGTCTCATTGTGCGAAACATGATATGTTTTTTGTAACTATAGGATTCAAGAGACCATGAATATACATCTATGAAGAGCTTGAATGAGTCCAAGAATGGATTTTGGGGTGCTCTGGCCAGGAAAGCCAAATCAATTATTGAGGATGATAATGTAACCCAGCAATTTGAACCACCTGGGATGACTAGATCACAATTTCCTGGTGTAGCATCAAGGGGCAAGGTGAGCTTAGAATTACATTACAAGTCCTCATTAAGGATCTTGTTTTGTTTTGGAAGAGGCACACATGTTTCCCAGAAAGTTGTGATTATTTAGACTGGAATTAGTCCACTAGGGGTTTGCTTGTCTGCACTTTATCCCCCCCCTCCCCTTTTTTTCTCTCTCTCTCTCTGTCTCTCTCCTACCCCAGTAATATAAAGTTTGTCACATAGTGTTCAAAGTACATCAGAGTACAAGGAAGAAAAAATGCAGCAAAGCTGCCCGCTCTGTATGCGTGTCTGAAAATGGTAACTCCATTGAAATAACTATAGGCAGAACACGAAAAAGGGTCCATATACACCACATGCACTTCATTTTTTTTCAAAAAAATGAATTGTTGTTTCAATCTTTGCATTTGACTAGTAATTAGCCACGTGTTCATTACTTTTTGAACTGTAAGATTGGATGCTATTTTCATTGTCCATGTAGTTCCAAAATTCGAATCATGTGGAGGAAAGCAATATCAAAAGGGATGGACCAACATTTTTTAAGGGATTTGATACTATCACATCTTCTCTTTCTCAGATTGGTGGCACCATTGGCAAATCTCTGGAGGTAAGCTTTTGATTTGAATGTTTTTGCTAATAGATTATCCTTTCCTGTAATGTAATTATAAACATGAGATTATATTATCTTCATGTGTGTGTTTTCCATGATTCTAAATTTAATTATACTAAGATGTTTTGCTTATGCATGCATTTGCGTGTTTGCACTTAGGCTTATGCAGATAGGGATGGGAATGGTACATTGTAGGATCTATTGTTTCCAAGCTGCAAGTAAAAACTCTTGTGCGCCTCCTCATTTCTTAGGATATGCCTTGTGAACTTATTAGTACTAATTCATGTTTGCAGGAGGGTTTTACAAAAGTTGAGAATCGGACTTCAGATATCATTCAGGAAACTCGTAAACATATCAGGAAAAAGCCCAGCAACTCTGTAGGACAGAATCAGGAGACAAACCATTCTTCTACATTTCAACAATCCCAATTGCGGACCCAGATGTCGCCAATGCAAGCAGACCAAGAACTTCAACTGAAGGCTTCCCGACGTAAGGTGGCAACTGTGTATCATTTTTAAATGTGGTAAAAGTATTTGTGTGGTTAAGAAGTGTGGCATCTAAAGTTAACCTACCACATCCAAGTTGTTTGTTTTTAAATTTGATCTTATTTTCATTCTTTCACAGTGTTCTCTGTAAAATATAATGCATACTTATAGTTGTTGTAATGTAATTATAATGTGTAGTATAATTGTTTACAGCTGTTGCTTCTGCCTGTAGGTTCGATGAATGCATCTTTTAAATTTGGCCATCCTTTTACCTTCTCATCACTAATTCCATCACCCAAAAAGTTTGTTTACAATCCTATATTCATTCTTAAATCTTAAGAAACTTTGGGACCTGAAAACCTTCACATTGCCATTGTTTTCCTAGTCCTAGGTCCATCTCATGGATATGAAGGCTGAAACAAGAGTAATCCTAAACTAATAGTTGTGTTCCTTTTCAGGTCTAGCTAAACCCGTTCTAACTTTGCCTTTACTGATATATTCTGTTGGGATTCTTTCGGTTGTACATGATCATTTTTATTCATTTTCTTATGTATTTTGGGTTTTAAGGCAAATGATCATTATAAATATTGTTGATTTCCCCACCCGTCAAAATTGATTTCCGGTTAGTTTATTTTTCAATAAGAAATATGAATGTGTCCAACAAAATCATTCCTAGGTTCCCAGCATGGCACCAGGTTATATCATCATAATGGGACACAGGCTTCTATAATATATCTTATTATCTTAATCTTCTGAATGGAATGCATTTTTTGCCTTTTGGATTTTGTTGTAGGTTGCAATGGCAATGGCTGCCAAAGCAAAACTACTTCTTCGGGAGCTGAAGACCGTTAAGGCTGATCTGGCCTTTGCAAAGGATCGATGTGCTCAACTAGAGGAAGAAAATAAAATCCTCCGTGAGAATCGTGAAAGAGGAGACAGCCAAGATGATGATGATTTGGTATGCATATCTCAATTTCATGATTTCCCATTATAAGATGCTTTTCGTGATGATAGAAGGTTATCATCTGATATTTGTTTCACATATTTTATCCTCCATGACATAGATGCCCTTCTCCTCCCAAAGTCCTAGTTAGTCTGTGCTTTTAGGAATCAAATTTGCTTTGGTTACTAATTAAAGTATGCCTTTATGAATATGGTGTTTCATACCAAACTCGGAAAATACTTTGTTCAAGGGTAAGGCTACTTACCCTCTTCAAACCCCAGATGGTTAGAGCCTCATAAACTGGGTGGAATTTTTTATTCTATACATTCAGGAGTTTAAACATTTAACTTCGAATGCTACTTTAATAAATATGCATCCTGCTTATTTTCCATTTGTCCTACTTTTGGAGTTATTTTCAGATGGTGTTGATCTATTTGCTATCTTAACTTCAAGCTTTATGAACTATTAAAGAAAAGTTGTGTATTTTTCTGCTGAATTACAACTGGGTACTTAAGTTTATAGTTGGATTTCTGCCAAACCTGTGCCTTGACAGCAGTGTATGTGGTACTTAAAAATACAAATAATGAAAAGTATAATGTTAAGGTGGGAAGAATCAAAAGCATCAAAGCATATTGTTGGAAAGGGCTGGGTGGAATTGAATTTCTTATTTGAGTTTGGTTTCTATCAAAAAATTGTTTTGAGTTTGGTACTTTTAAAAGCTTGAGTTGACTATAACTCCAAGCAGTCTTGATGTCTGATCTACAAAAAAATCGGAACCCAATTAATCTTGATGTCTTTACTATAATTTTTATTTTTATAGGAAGAACCTTTACATGCTTTGCTTCTTCTGCAAAGACATTAAAATTAAAAAGGAACCAGAAAACCTTACCCAAATTTAGATTGATCAAATATGAGCTTTTCCCAGTTCTAGTTCTTACAACAATAATAACAATAAAGCTTTTTTCTCACTATGTAGGGCTAACTATATGGATCAAACAATGATATTGTATCTTATTTTAAACTCAACCCGTTTAATTCTCAAGTCCCAGCTCTGGTTCCTAACTCATTTAATTTCATTGATTTGATTAAATCATATTTGAAACCACATTGCATCCTTACAGAAAGTGGAAAATGTTCTGAATATGCTGTCATTTTGTCAAGTTTTCTATATTTCCACGATAACATTTCCATTACATTACAGATAAACTTCAACTTGAAACTCTTCTGGAAAGGGAGGCCCATGAGAACTCCGTTATGCCCGTGAGAATCGCTTTCTGAGGGAGGTTGTTGAATATCACCAACTCACAATGCAGGATGTTGTCTACTTTGATGAGAGCAATGAGGAAGTCACCGAAGTTAACCCTCTTACTTTCCGCCATCTGCAAGCATCCCTGTCTCTGCCTTCAGAGACCACCTAGGCATGAGTTCAGAATTCAGAGGCATTCATAGCTCTGTCAAGGATGCGAAGAGTTTTGAGGTGACTGCAAAGGATTCAAAGACCCGAGGCAATAAAGGTGTGTGTTATCACGGGAAAGGATGCAAAATGACATGAAATTCTTGTTTCAATGGTGATGAATCACCTATTGATGCTTCCTTGATATGTTATTATTTATGCTCTTTGTATGAATCCAGGGTGACGTTTCTTATGATGTAATTTTGTACCTTAAATTGTGTAAGAATTTTATTTGTTCATTTATCAGCATATATAACCTAAATTCAACAAGTGTCGAATAGCAATATTTGCCAAAAATAGTCTCTGTGTATCGAAGCAGTGTTTTTAATGAAAAAAATTCATCATTTTCATGTTTATGCATCATGATGTATATACGTAATTGTTGACTAGGCATGAGTAGACTATTCTCGCCAAGAGACAGGGATTAAGTGGTCAATATTTGTTTTTCTGTCTATTCTGTAGATGACAATGACATTTTGGGTTCATTGTTGGATTGATATTATACAACTCACGATTTTTCGTTTTTTTCGGTGTCTTTGCTACGGTATTTTTGCAGGAATTACTAAGACTAATGTTATGGTAATCTTGCAACTACGAGGTCCTCTTAACCGTTGATTGGGTTTGAATCTTGATTATAGTTGAGAATCTATTCTGCTTGCTACTGCCCATTAAGTAAACTGAGGCCTCTGTGGTAAGTGGATCAGCTTCCTAATACTGAAGGAGACCAGTAACAACTAGATATTTAGGTTAGGGCAATGGTGTTAATCACTCACAAGTAAAATATTGTTGATAGAAAAGTAAAACTTATAACTTTTCAATATATTGGATGTATTGAAAATTTTAAGTTCTTTTACTTTGGACTCTATAATCGATGTCTTGGGGGTTAATGAGACATTGATTAGTAAAACTCTAATTATTATTAAGGTTTAACTAATCAGGACATTGGTTAAGAAAATAAAAGAGGAAACTCAATCTTGAAAAGAAGAATTTTTATATTTTTAATGCTTTGGACCTGTCATTAAGTTTAAAAATTTACTTTTTGAAGTATTTTTAACAAGTGCCTTAAGGATGCTGGTTAGTAGAACTCTTATTATTAAAGATGTTTGACCAATTTTAAGACCCTAGATAAAATTTTTCACCACCCCTTCTCCTCTTTGGGTATGATTCTCTAGAGATTGATAACTATATCTTGTGCATTGTATGTCAATCTTGCAGAAGTGCTATTTAGTAAACAATTGAACTTTTGAGCATTAAGCACAGTCCAACCAGCAGCAATTCAATGAATAAGCCGAATTGTTTGGGGAATCAGAGAAAATCAAAAACAAATTCACAAAGGTGTAGTTTTGTTGCTGCATGCAGACAGAGACTCATAGAATATATGCACTTTAAATCAAAATTTATAAATGTAAAGAGGGGCCTTAGAAAAATGAGAGGACCATATTTGACTATGATCAAGACTAATTAAGTGACAAACCCTGCAGCAATCTCACAGCCTAACTTTGTCACCAACTTAGTTTCTTATTTGGGCAACTGAAGATTCCACCTACACAGGTAGTTGTGGCATTGACTAATCTGCCCGCCATTAATAAATGACAGTTGCAATTACCAGCAAATTCCGCCTCCATAAATGCTCATGCTTTGTACCTTCTTGTCCTGTGATCTTTGTAGCCTCTCCGATGTGCAATATTAATGGTGCGTTTGTCTTAGATTTTTTTTTAAAAAAATATGTATGTTATGAAATTTAAATTATTATATATAATTAAAAAATTAAAATTAATTTTTTTATAAGCTATTTTTTACTTATTTATACAAAATTTAAAAGCTGATTTTTGTATATTTTGATTAATTTTAAAAATTATTTAAATATATGAAAAATAATTGGGTGAAAAAAGGTTATTTTTATCCCAAAATTCCATCTGAAGTCCTCTTATTCTTGTTTTCACCCACTTTCTTTCATAGATTTTCCTTTAAGATTTCGCTTGACATGTGAAAAATTGGATCGAATTGTTTGGTTGTACTATAAAATATCTATGTCTATAGTATAAACATTTTTTACTTACATTTATCAAATTCCACCGGATTGGAATCGCGTACACTATACACTGAACTAGAGATAATATCCGTGCTTTGCACGGGTTAAATTATAATATTTTTAATTATTTTTTATTATAATATTTTTGGAGGAAAATTGGGATAATAATTAAAAATTAAATATAATATAATCATAGGGTTTTTAAATTACTCCATGTAATGTCACCTATGGAGTTCATGAAAAATTTTATTATTGGCAACATTTTTAGCATAATTATGTATTTCTAGCATAATTATATAAATTAAACAAAAATTATATATTTAATCATCAATATATAGTAATATTATCCATTCTCAAGTGTAATTTAATAATCAATAGTCAAATAGTCAATGTATCATGTCGTGTAAATTTTATGTGACACAACTAAACTTATAATTAATCACCATAAAAAACACACATAATTTTTTGTACCTTTGGTTAATAATTTTTAACTCAATTTTATAATTTGACAATTATTCTTTTGATATTTCACTAAACCCACTTAAAATTATACATACACATAACTCATATATAAGTCATTTAATCTCAATACATTCAAATTTTGATAATTATAACTAAATAACATATCTTAATATAGAATTTTATTCATTTTATTTTCATAAGAAACACAATTTAACAATCAATTATAAATGATAAAATATTAAAGTAATTTAATTTTTTGAATTTTGCATTATTTTATTTATATAAAAGAACCAATATAATTTTTTATCTTTCATTATTAAGTTTTCTAAATAATATATCTTAATTTTTTCCTCTATTTAATTAATATATTTTTGGGTCAATTAATACATTAAAAATATTGAAGTAATGTATTCAATAATTACAATTTGACTTCTAGTAATTTTATAGTGGATTTAAACACATTATGATGTGAGATCACTTATTTATTGATAGGCAATCCACAAAATAATACATTAGAAGTTTCTACGGCTTAAGCTTAATAAATGAAATAGGATAAATAATATTTTTTCAAACAATAATTTCCTTCCAATATTAGTGAAGTAATTTTCATTACGTACTATAGAATTTAACTTCATAATATTCTCTTTTGGATCATCTAAAATAATAATGATGTTGAGTACTTGACTATTATATATTAAGTAAAGTTAAAGTCTTTAAATTTGTAAAATAAATTTCATCCAACCTTATTAAAATCAATTTGAGAAAGTTTCTTCATTCAAAAAAAGATCCTTTTGATATATCATAACAATATCAAAATTAAAGAAATAACAGATCATGATCTCCAAAATTGTGAAGAGAAAGATCTTAAGAAAGTACCAAGTTAAGGAGTGTGAAATATGTAGCTTTAGAATTGTAAGTCCAAGTAAGGCAAAAAAACTTCTAAATGAAAGAGTTATTGTTCTTTGATGCAATCCTCTCTTGTAAGTATTAGTTTAATTGAAAAGATAGAAACTCAAAAAGAGAAAAGAGAACATCTTAAAAATAATCTTGAACTCAAAACTTGACAAATGGGTAGGAAACAATTTTCTCAGTTCAAACATTCTTGGCCACAAATTTTACACAGATGCCCTTTAGATTCCAAGCATCAAAACAAACGAATGATCAATGGATTAATTATTGCATTAATTCTACTCGTGTCTATTGTGTGCCTTGTTTGAGCACTTAATAATTTTTGCCATTACAATAATCATTGAAAGCAAATAAAATTCTATTTTAAATTTAATCATTAAGAAGGTAATTTATTGCATTTCAGTTTTAAAATTAATATATTACTGTAGGTCATAAATTATAGACCTCAAAATATGTTATGATAATTGAAGTTATGTGAATGCTTTTAATTTTCTAAAACGACTAAAACGTCTCATTTAATTTCAACATAAAAAAATCTGAAGAAAAAGTTAGTTAAAAAATAGTTATTAGTGTACGCGATTGCTATTTGTGGTTAATTCGAAAAGTGTAATGACTAATAATTTTTTGGGTTGAAGAAAAATAATATAAATTAATAAGTTAAGTTTTATTATGACACATTTAATTATAAAATTATTTAATAATTTTATAAAATAAAAGGTTTAGTACAAACATTCGCTTGCTAGCTTTTGTGTTCTAATTGTATAATAGAGTCTATTTTTTATACACACATATATTATTTAAATAAAATAAATGAAAGTATTATTAATTACACAAAAGAAGGTTAAATTAAATAACATAATTCATATAAGAATATAAATCATTTAAACATGATATCAATTAAGTGAAAGAATAAATTTTATTATTTGCATTAAAAATATTATATATATTGTGTAAACTAAATAGATTTTATTTCTAAAAAATAATTATTAACCATTGAGTTGTCCCTATATATGCAAAAGATAACATTACAAATTGTATAATATAAATATAATACATTTTTTTTTATAAATACACTTTAAAAGATCTTCAATTTAAAGTTTATAAAATATATATAACATATCTATAAAAAAAAGTGTTATAACGTTGTAAAGTTTTTTTAATAAATTTAACTATAGGTTGTGGTTAATTTTACATATATATATATATATCAATTTATTTTTTTATTTTAAGTGGATTAAAAATTATATTATCATGAGTTAATATATCAATAAAAAAATATACTATATAAAGTTTCATCTATTTAATTTTAAAAATAAAAATCTTTACATATAGAACTAAAGTATCACAAATTAGAGTGTTTAAACCATACATTGTATTATTTGAGAATCATCTAACACTTGGAAATCAAAATATAGGTTAATTACAAAATATAGATAAGCATGCACTAATGGTAGTGTAAATATTAAATGTGAAATGGAGTGAATTTTCCTATATATATAGATCGTCCATAATAATTAAGTCTATCATTTATTTTTTTATAATGATTTTTCTCAGTAAATTTAATATATCACTCTTGAGAATCTAAAGTACGTAATTGCAATTTTCTCATTAATATTTTTTTATTTCTCCTTAAAATTTTCCTAACTTGTAATGTTAAAAATACGCGTCAAATAAAAAGTAAAAATATTAATCCTTTGTACAATTTTTTTGACCTTTATCAAATTTCACCGGATTGGAGTCACATACACTGAATGGTCCATAAATTTATACTAAATAGACAAATTAATATTCGAATGATTATTCTTTTTATACTGAATGGTCCATACATTTATTCTTTTTATTAATGAGTATTCTCATTAAAATTTAATGTATCACTCCTAAAAATGTAAAGTTCATAATTTATAGATCATACAATTTTCTCAGAATATATATATATATATATATATATATTTATTTCTTCTTCTTAAAATTTTACTAACCTGAAATGCTAAAAATATATCTGTCAAATAAAAAGTAAAAATATTAATTCTTTATACAGTTTTTGACCTTTCTCAAATTCCACAAAGATTAGGGTCACACACACTCAATCATCCAAAAATTTATAAAAAATATATAAATTAATATTCAATCTTATGTACGTTTCAACAACTAGTAATTAACTCTATCTTTTATTCCTTTTTACTAATGATTATTCTCATTAAAGTTTAATATATCACTCTTTATAATGTAAAGTAAATAATTTGTTGTGCATACAATTTTCTCAGGAATAATGTTTTGTTTTATTTCTTAGTAAAATTTTGCTAACTTTTGAAGTGTTAAAAATACACGTGTAAAAAAAAAGTAAAAATATTAATTCTTTGTACAATTTTATTTTTACCTTTCTCAAATTTCATCAAAGATATGCTTTTAGAAGCTAGTTTCGCTAACATAAAAGTTCTAGATGACTTATTGAACTTTTCAAAATATCTTTATTTGTCTCAATCCAATCCCTATAGAGAGAGCAGATTTTTTATTATAATATTTTCTACAAATATGCTTAAGAACTCTTCTATTTAGCTCCTAAATTCTACTAAATTGATTGCTGCTATAAGTTCCATGCACCTCTATGATCTTCATACATCAACATGGAAGTCCCTATGACAAAATTACACTCACAAGGAGAATGAAAAATACTAAAAGCTCCAAAACATATTTATTCATCAAAATTATGCAAATAATTATGATTATACTTAATGATATCCAATAAGAACTAAATACAAATCAATCAAATATCAATCAATTAAACATATAAATGATGTAATATGCCTAGAGTTGTATAGGAAAAAGGGTGCATGAATGCAACCCATCAACTCTTTCATTTTTTAACAAAGTGTTGAGGATTCAATTTTTGCCTTGGAAACAAAGTAATTTAAAAAATTTTGACTAGTGTTTATCTCATTAAATGAACTTACAGAATGAAAATGAATTAATCAATATATTTGGCAATGGATAATCTGGGAATAAAAAAAAAAAAATCACCCGATTGGAGTGCATAGAGTAAATCATCCATAAATTTATAATAAATACACAAATTAATATTTGATCTCATGTGCGTTTCAATAGTTAGTAATTAACTCTATCATTTATTCTTTTTACTAATGGTTATTCTCGTTGAAGTTTAATATACCACTCTTAAAAATCTAAAGTACATAATTTAGAGATCATACAATTTTCTCAAGAGTATATTTTTTTTGTTTCTTCTTAAAATTTTCCTAACTTGTAATGTTAATAAAACATGGGTCAAATAAAAATATTAATCCTGTGTACAGATTTTTCAACCTTTCTCAAATTCAACAGATTGAAGTCACATACACTGAATCATCCATAAATTACTAAATTTATAATAAATATACAAATTAATAGTTGACCTCATATATGATTTAACGGCTAATAATTAAGTCTACCATTTACTCTTTTTACTAATGCTTATATTCTCATTAAAGTTTAATATATCACTATTAAAAATCTAAATTACATAAGGGAGAAATACCATTTTAACCCCCGAAAGATTATATGATGAAATAGCCCTCAAAAGAAATTATATGTGATGGAGACTTCCAAAGATATATGATGTTTGATATATTGACCCATATGTTAACTAACTTCCATTTTTATTAATAAAAATGATTATGTTTCACATTTTATGTCAAATTGATATTTTAGAAACAATACTTTAATCTCAATAGATCATATCTTTGTCAAAATAGCCTTTTTTTTTCCAAGTTAACAATGTAGAACTACTATTTTACCGCTAAAAAATCATATTTTTGATAAAATAATATTTAAAAGAATTATTTTTATTAACAAAAAATGAAATTCACATAATGTTTGGATGAATTTGTCTAATGAGTTGGGTTTTTGAAGGGTCACGGATAAATATAGTTTCTGAAAATTTTATCAGTGATATGATCTTTGAGACTTAAAGTGGTGGCTCTCTCATTGCATGATTTAGAGAATGCGATTTTTCTCATAACATTTTTTTTATTTCTTATTAAATCTTGCTAACTTGTAATGTTAAAAATAAATGTGTCAAATAAAAGTAAAAATACTAATCCTGTGTACATTTTTTTTTCAACCTTCAAGACCAAAAAAACCTTTCTCAAATTCTATCGGATTGAAGTCACATACATTGAATCGTCCATAAATTTATAAGAAATATACAAATTAATATTTGGGCTAGTAATTAACTCTATCATTTATTCTTTTTACTAATAATTATTCTCATTTAAAGTTAAATATATCACTCTTAGAAATCTAAAGTACAGAATTTAGAGAGCATACAATTTCTAAGAATATATATTTTTTAATTTCTTCTTAAAATTTTGCTAACCTGTAATGCTAAAATACACGTGCCCAATAAAAAATACAAAGTTTAATCATATTAATTCCAAAAAGCATCTAATGTTTTTCTCTCCTAAATAATTTAGATTAATAATATGTTTTTTGTTTTCGTAATTTATGTTCTTAGGAGTTAGGACAGACAGTGGTAAAACTCTTTCTTAATTATCTAAACAGAAAACACTATGCTAAAAAGGAATTACAAAGCTTTCAAGAAATCTTAAATGCACATATTTTATTCTCTAAAAAATTTTACCAAAAAAAAATTATAAATAAAGAAGAGAATAAAAGTCAGAATGACACTTTTATAATTGTTAATGAAAAAGATATTAAAACTGAAAAAAAAAAAACAATTACTCAAGTAAGGAAACAGAACACACACAAAAAAGGGTTAATAATAATAATAAAAAATAACTACAGATGAGAAGAATGTGCATGCAATATATTAGCATCATCACATTGAGAGGCTTTCTGAAAAACTCCAATAGCCCCCTAAATCCCCTCCTGATTTTAAGCTGATATTTTTCCCAAATTGGTTATATCCCTTTTCCCTTTTCATCCCATTATATATTTTTCTCTCTCATTTTCCTTTTTCCATTTTCATTCATAAACATAATTCTGCACCAACAAAGCCTTGTCCTGTCCTTGAATCTCAGAAACACCAAACTGGTTCCTTTGACAAAGAATCTCAAGATT
The DNA here is from genome assembly GCA_030441495.1 of Dalbergia oliveri. Lineage (NCBI taxonomy): Eukaryota > Viridiplantae > Streptophyta > Magnoliopsida > Fabales > Fabaceae > Dalbergia > Dalbergia oliveri. The sequence goes on from JAMLFY010000001.1 coordinate 5,217,193, forward strand.
CTGCCATCAACCCATCTCAGAAAATCAACTTGTCTCTTCAAAGATCTGTTCTTTTCTGTCTGTGCATTTTTCTTGAACTGTGGGCTGCTTCTTCTTCTGCCATTGTCACCTATCTCCTGCTGCATCATAGGACACAATGCTGAACCAATTTATGGTCATTTTTTGCTGGATGAAACTGTAAAGTCTTCAACTTTTTTTTTCCTCCTTTTTGCTGCATTCATTTTTATTAGCCTCTGTCTGTGTCTTTTAGTGTCAGATTCTTGGTGGGGGTTTTGGTTCAATTTTTGAAACTGAACTAATGAGATCTTGATGAGGGTCAAAAGAACCAGTTTCATTTCACTGCTCTTCTTACTGCCATTGCTCCTTTCTCTCCCATTTTCAAGCCCTCATCTTTCACCTGATGTCGGCAATGGCATCAATTCACCAAGGACCCTTGATGCAATTCTTCAAGATTGTGCCTTTAAGGCATTTTCTAGGCCCAAAACGGGGTACCCTATGATGCTCAAGCCCCAAAAAACCTAACTGGGGTTAAAGTTGCAGCATTGAGGCTTAGGAGTGGTAGTTTGAGGAATAGAGGCTTTCAAAACTACAAGGAATTTCAGATCCCAACTGGGGTTGTTGAACAGCCTTATGTTAAAAGGCTTGTCTTGGTTTATCACAACTTAGGCAATTGGTCTGAAAAATTTTACCCTTTACCTGGTTACTCATATTTGGCTCCTGTTTTAGGCCTTTTGGCATATAATGGTGCCAATTTGTCTGCTCAAGAGTTACCTGAATTGGACATAAGAGCTTCTGATGACCCAATATATGTTAACTTCCCTGATGTTAAGCCAGCACCATATGGTTCAGTGGCAAAATGTGTGTATTTTGATTTGCATGGTTCAGTTGAATTTGGCATATTGTTACCTGGGAATGTGTGCTCAACTTTGCAACAAGGGCACTTCTCTATTGTTGTGGAAAGTGTTGCCCCATCACCAACACCAGCTCCAGCACCAGCTGCTTTTGCTGCTAATGTTGGACAACATCATGTGAGGGACATGTCCAAGGTTTGGATTGTTGTTGCATCTTTGGTTGGAGGGTGCCTGGTCTTGATCATGTTGAGTTTTTTGGTTGCTAGAGTGAGGAGAACAAATAGGCAGATTAGGATTCAGCAATTGGAATGGGCAGCTGAGAGCAATGAGACCTTGCAAATGGCATCCGTTGGAGGGACTAAGGCACCATTAGCAGTTGGAACTCGCACAAGGCCAACAATTGAAACTGATTACATTCCTTAGGACTTTATTGGAGTCATTCTTGTAGGAACCAAAAATTTTTGCCTGCTCGGCAACATTATAATTTTTCTGTTCATAGTGAGTTTAGATGCTTTCCCTTAACCATTGTTCTGAAATTCAGTTTCGTTATTTTTCAATTTGTATGATTGCTTTGATTTTGAATATCATCTGCTCAGCTTACATTTTATGACAAGAAGTTTGTTTTCCCTTGCTTTTTCCAGTTTTTGTGTTTTTGGGATTTTATAAAGAAAATAGTGAAAAAAGGAAAGTACACCTGTAGTTTGTTTATCTTTGACCTATTATGTCAACTGTGAATTTTATTATATTGATTTAGCTATTTGTGGACTCAAAAAGAAAGAAAAAAAAAAATAGAGCTCTGTTAGTTCTAGTAGCACAGATTCAACACAAGTGGGGTTTTTTTGTTTATTTATTTATTTTTTGTCCAAGTCTCTTCTTTCTCTCATTTGATTGGCTTAGTTGAAAACTTCAAAATTATTGGCTTAGTTGACCACTAACATTTCTTAATAATAAAACTCACAAAGTTACATATCTCTGACTGATGTGGCGTAACAATTGGTCGCATAGAACAGAAGTAGGAACATTCCGCCTTGTCAAAGTGTCATAAAGCCCTGTTTATTGTCTTAATCCTTTGTTTTAGGAAGTGGACTTCATGAGTCCGGCCAAGCTTATGAAGTCACCAAATGGCATCCATTTCTTTCAAAAGCTTATTCATGAAAGCCTAGCCATAAAAGAACATGACAGATGTGTAAAAATTAGACAAAATTAGCTTGCATTTTGACTTATAATCTCATATTTAGGACAAGGCGATACACCAGCCTCCTGTCTAATTGGGTTTATGGAGGGATTATGTCGCAACTTTACCCACACAACCAGAGAGAATTCATAACTTTCACATCACAAGGTAACAGCAATCTTACCATTGCTCCAAAACCTAACCTTGCACAACTTAAATGTTAACTTGAAAAATTATTTGACCTGCATTAACAGAGGCTTTGCTTTTTATTGCCCAAACCCAGCCACATTTTTGGATCTTTGCTGAAAAAAACGTATATATATTTTTGTAAATTCTCATAACTGTTTTGTTCTAAAAGCACAAATATATACGACATAATATAATCTCTTTTGTTGAATATGGCAATACATGATTAGATGATAATGTGAGAAATTTTATCCTGCAATATAGAAATTAAACTCATAATATGAAACATATATCCCAAAATTGTATATAACTACATTTTTGTATCATTTACACATAGTGGGCAACCAGAGAGATTCGATGCCCGTCCAATAATCTCTCTTCCCACTAGTAGATGAACTTTTCCGCAATAGAAAGCTTGGATCCCACATGAAACGTCTTTCTCATAGAAAGATAATATATATGCATGTTTTGTAAGTCTATAATAACTAACACATCGAGAAAGCGTAGTTTTTAGTACTCCTTTCACGTTTTTTGTCACGATACATTTAGATCCATGCAACAAGCTAGTTAAAACATGATCAACACAATCGAAGACAAATTAGCAGGCATGTAATGCATGTCCAACATTCTTAGCATGGTTTTGATTATGATCAAATAGTGGGGATGGAAGAGGCTTGGTAAAGATGATTATTACGTGGTGAGTAACGAAGATGGGAAAAAGATGAATCAAACCAAATTGAAGCTTTTCCTGAATAAGATGACAATCAATCTCAATGTGTACTGAATTGTTTGTTATGTAAATAGCAGATTGGTTGTCACTATAAATTGAGATTGGAGAGGAAGGGGTGAGTTGCAAATCTTGAGGTAGGTAATACAACCACTAGACTTCACAGTAAGTAGATGCAAAAACTCAGTACTCGACTTTTGTTTCTTGCATTTCCATGATAGTAAAGCACTGCCAAGGAATGTACAAAACCATGAAATGGACTTACAAGAATCCCTGCATCCTGCCCAGCTTGATTCTAAAAAGGCAGAGAGGACAAGTTGATTATCAGCAACGAAGAAAGGCTTTTTTCCGGAGGCATTCTTCAGGTATCTCAAGACCCTGGTAGCTACTTGGTAGTAAGAATCCTTGATCTTGAACTTAGCACCTAGGAAGAACTTGACTTGCTGAATTTTGGCCAAATTGTTGTTTGCAAGGATAACATAATTTACATATACAAGAAGAAAGATGATGAAATATTCTTAAGAAATGGGGAATGTTCTGCAGCCGATTGAGTGTCACCGGACGAAGTAATGGCTGAAGTGAGCTTAGCATCCCATTGGCCACTAACCTGCTTCAAACCACAAAGAGACTTCTCAAGCATTGCACAATTGATGTGGACAAGAAGGAGAGAGACCAAGAAGGAGCTCCATGTAAACTTCTTCATGAAGTTCCCCACGAAGAAAAGTATGTTTATAGATAATTTTATGGAGATGCCAACTATATACAACAACAATGGCATGTAAGTTCCCAACAAAAGTCATTTTGGTCGCAGCTGAAATGGTGTCTAGAAAATCGACTCCTTGTCGTGTGTAGCTTTTGGCAACCAATCTAGACTTGTATCTCTCTACAGAGCCATTACCCTTTTGATCTTATAGACCCACTTAGGTAAATCAATGAGGGTCTGTGTTTAATTCGGTAACAATTATATTGCATCTCTCCAATATTGATCATGTTGGTAAGTTCTGGTTCTGTTTGGGAAGAGATGGAACAGGCAAATTTTTTTGTGATTGTGAAACAAATTAGAGTAAGAAACAAAGTCTGATATAGGACACTTAACAAAACCATTGGAAGCTGCTTACATCAACAGATTGCATTGGTAATTCCACAGGTAATGAGGTTTGGATCTAATTCTGGTGGAATGCTTAACATATTTGTTATGAGAAGAACTGTGTTGTGAAGGAATGAATGCAAGTAGGAAAAGTGCAGGGACTTGTGCATTAGTGTCGGGTAATCGCGAATCTGGATCTTATGATTTGATGCGATTTATGATTCATGGTTCAAAAATTAATCCCGCGATTCATCTTGTGAATTGAGATTCCATAACCATTGATGGAATAATGGATGTAAGAACTAGTGTATATCTCTTGTAGAAAAAAATAGGGAGAACATGTGAAACTAATGCAGAAGAAGTAGGTGGATTTTCTATGATAGATTCTGCAGTGGGGAGTAGAACATGAGGTGTACTATGAAAGGGAATGTCATATGATGTAATATGTGATGCATGAAATGGAAGTACAATGTTAATTAGTGTGGGTGGATGACTGTGAAGGATCATGAAAGGAGAATATATGCTCATGAAAAAAAGAATAACATTTCCAGATTAAAAAAATTCCTTAGTATTTAATTTAAATCATACAGTTGAAATGCTTTTGTTCCAAGAGAGTAACCAAAGAAAAATTGCTTTCCTTGCCCCTAGGATCAAGCTCATGTCTATTAGCTTGTAAAGATGATGCAAAACAAAGACTACCAAATACCCTTAAGACTGATAGATCAAGGACTTGATTATGTAAAACCTCATAGGGAGATTTATAAGAACAAAACTAGGGAGCATGTTAACTAGATAAATTAAATAGCATGACCAATAGCAAAGCTGCATAAGTATGTACGGAGATGAATGAACTTGAGTGTTTTAGGTGTATTTAAAATTTATTGATGTTTTCTCTTTACAGCCCCATTTTGTACGGGTTTCTACATAATTAAGCTTGATGAAGATTAATTGTCCTAGAATAAAACTCAGTCATTTCAAATTCGGAAAAAGGGTATAAAACCACTTTAAACTTTTACCATTTTGTAAATCATCATCACAAACTTTAAATGCTTCATGCTAATACTTTAGTAAAGGGTATAAGTTTGAGGGGTTTATATATTATTTTCTCTTTTAATTAAATAATGCTAAGTCATTTGTCTGCCCCGATTATTTTGATTTTGGGTCCAAATCGAGTATGAACAAAATTATGAAATGACTCTGGATGTTGTGATGTTTCAAACTTGTTTTTTTCTAGAAACCCACCTATGTGTATCTTGAAAAAACATTAACCAAAGTTGAAAAAATATTTATAACCTTGAAGTGATTGAAACTTCTGTTGGAGTACAATTATACAAAATGAATCAAAGTTTTTTTGGGCTTTACAAGGCCCAATCCATAAAAAAAAACAAGGCAATGAGACTAAAATATACAATTTTGGTAGAGCCTTAGGGCCTATTTAGTTTTAATTTTTATTTTTAATTTTTAAGATTTTGTGAAGAAAATCCTAGAAATTTAGAATTTGTAATTTTCAGAATTTTTAGTATTTCTTTTACAAAATTGGAAAATTGAAAAACTAAAAATGAAACTGGAAACTCACTAAACAGACCCTAATTCTTCTCACAACTCTCCCTCTCTCTTCCTCTTCCTTTTCCTCTAAATTCTCAATGTCTCTCATGCCTCAAGTCAAGCATTTGGGTGCATGGTCTTTTAGATAGTTTTGGGTTGAATCAACGTGTACCAAGTTGTACAATGTGATAGTCAAAGTGTCATTCGGCTCAAAAACCCAGTCTATCATGAAAGGACAAAGTACATTATTGACTTCATTTTGTCAGAGACAATATCAATAATGGTACATTTGTAGTTCAAAAGATAGCCAGTTTGAGACCTAGCCTACATAATGACAAAACCGTTCCCGATTGACAGAGTTTAAACATTGCTTGGACTTGGTCAATATTTCCAGAAGTTGAAAGATATTGCAAAATGCAAGCCAAGATGGAGAATTGTCAAGAAAAGTGGCTTGCTTTTGCCATAAAAGGCAGGAGGAAGAAAATTCCTCCATCCACCTAAAGCATCAAAAAGTGGTTGGGAAGTTCCTGTGCATTTATTGCACAATGAATCCTAAGTCTCTATAAATAGAGCAAGGCTGATCGTGAATCCCATCCAAGCTGAAGGTTCCAAGCTTTAAGAAGAAGTAGAGTAAGCTTCTTGTATGAGAGAAAAATAGAGAGTGTGTATAAAAAAATTTCAAAAGTTTAGTGTGAGTATACACTGGGGATTTGGGTATATTGTCTAATCTCTCTAATACTATAAATTGTAACGAAGTCTCACTAGGAATACACTATATTGTAATTACTCTTTAAATATAGTGGAATATTTTCAAAGTTTGCCCGTGGTTTTTCCTCAAAATTCAGGAGGGTTTTCACGTTAAAATTTGGTGTGTAGTTCTCTTGATCTATTTTGTTAGTGTGAATAGTAACAAAATACTATTCATAAATAATGACGTAGGTCTCACTGTATAGTACTATTCACAAATAGTGACGTGGATCCCATTGGAGCAATATTAACATGGTTTCACTGTGAGTTACTATTTACATGAATAGTGACACATGGGTTCTCGGTCAATTACTATTTACCGTGCTTTATTTTTATTCGTTCTCTCCATAAATTTGGACGCGCTTCTACTTCACATCTGTAAAGTGTTTATTACACTTAAGTGTACCCGAACTTGATATTCCATCCAAGATGTCGTTGCCAAAATTTGAAGTAGAGAAGTTTGACGATCCAAGTAACTTTAGACTATGGAAGCTGAAACTACAGGCATTGCTAAATCAGCAAGGTCTTGCAAAGGCGTTGGATGGCAAAGAAAAATTGTGGAGTCATTCTTGATGACAAGAAGGAGGAGATGATAGTCAAACCCTGGTACAATAGGTAGTCTGTGGACAATGCATTGTGAGAAGTCATGGAAGAAGAAACCACTGATTCATTATGAAAAGCTTTGGAAGAAAACTATTTCGTAAAGACCTTGTCCAACAAGGTTTATCAAGAAGAGTGATTGTACACGTTCAAATATTTAGAAGGAAAATCAATACAAGAGCATATAGACGACTTTAACAGGATGATCTCCGATGTTGGAACAACTGGAATTAAAGTAGAAGACATAGATCAAGCTATGATCTTGTTGTAACACCCTAATAATTAACCCAATACACCTAGGCAGTCTGATTAATTACTAGACTTTACTCTTTGCTTCATTTCCTTAATCATGCTTTGAAAATACTTAGTGAAATTACGAGCCATTTTTTTTTAAACATAATTGAAAACGTGAGCCGCGCTTAACGTGAATGATTTAGCAAAATTTAAAAGACACATAGGAATTTACAAACATCACATCATAATATATTGGCTCCATCATACAACATCCATAATTACATATCATATAGATATTTTGCCTACCAACAGAATAAGACTAAGTGTAGGCAATCTAATAAAACATAAATAATATATGGATGGAAGGACATCCATTAATGGCACCTAGTAATAACACTCAGGGATAGGGATAGATATCTGAAATATACGAGTGAAACTAGGGATTCAAGTTCACTACAGTGACCCTCAATGTGATTCACGAACGCTTCCTCTGTTTTTGAAGACGAGATGGAAAGAAAAATAGAGGGAGTGAGAAACTTATAAAAAGAATCTCAGTAGGGTACTCACCTCATGATGCATTGTGTCATCATCATCGTCCCCAGGAACCTCGGGTTATTATGAAATAGTGAGCATGCTAAGATTGATTTATTAAGTTCGAAAATATACTTTACCGAGGTTCGTCTTTAATCATGCGTCTTATAATGCATCATAAACTTAGCATGTCATGTTTATAATGAACTTTTCCTTTCATATATAATAACATAGTTATGCATAAAATCACATCATATTCCTCATCATCATTTCATAATACTATGCATAGCAGAATATCATATTTCTCATCATCATCTCATAAATACTATGCATAGCAGAACATCATATTCACATAATGCATTTACTTAGTTTCTTAGGTGACTTAAAGTTACTTTCATCATCATTTTCCTGGGCCACCCTATACTCCACCCTTTTGGGAGTAATCTAGGTTATGAGCTCATACCTTGCTAGTCGTCACTAGCACATACTTATCCCTTTTGATAAGTAAAAATTCCGACCCTTTTGAGAGAACAGACTAGGGGCAAGAATCACCTTTTCACCGCCTATAGTTTGATGGGTCCAAAGGATCATTTTCTCATATATTTTGAGTCACCTTTAAGTCTTTGCATGTTATATCATAATACAATTCTTCATTCATAATCATCATAACATTTTCTCATTTATAGTCTTATGCCGAAATAATATATACCAACTGTAATCATGCATCTGGAGATTCCAGGAAAGAGAGGTGGGTCACAATGGACACGCTTAAATACCAAATCTTTCCTTAGCCAGAATCTTTCCAAATTGCACTCTTAGGAATACACTTTCTTCCAGGTAACAGAATATGTCTTTATTTCATGCATAAGTTTTCATTGTTTGCAACAACAACTATAACATACAAACCAGGGAATCAATCAATGACACCAAATTCTTAATAAGCATCAAATCACATTTTAAGTACACATAAATTACTAGCTTCCCATAAAATTCTTACAAAGTTTTAAAACTCTTTTAAAACTAATTCCTTTTGTTAAACTTGAAAGAAGTCATAGGACTTTAGGCCTAAATTAACCATGGGACCGATTTATAACTTGAAAGAATGTTCATAATTAAATCTTTCACTTAAGATAAAAGGAGCAAGTCTTGAGCTTTAGAGATTTAGGTGACATCTTTGAATTATTACCATGCTATGCAACCTTATTTTAATCTTATCTTTATAAGGTGATAGCTTGGAATTATAAACATGATATGCAATTCCATTTCTTTATCTTTAAGATTTAAGGTGATAACTTGAAAATTAAACATGATGCAAGAACTTGTAATATAAACATGATGCAAGAAACTGAAGCGTAATCGCATAGGACAAGTAGAGGGAGAAGAGATCTTAAGCAACCGAAACGGTAGTCCGCATAGGACTGAGGGAGATGAGAATTACATTTTTTTTTTAAGCTCCAATTCTCAAGACTTCTTAAAGAATAAATTCTTTAACTCCAATTATCTCATTTCTTCGCTTATGATTCATAAGCAAGTCTTTGAGCTCTAGGATTTTTAGGTGATGACATAAAATAAACATGCCATGCATTGACTCTTTTAGCCATTATAAAATAAAGTGAGAGCATAAAATAAACATGAGATGCAACTTCTTTATTATCTTTAGAGATTAAGTGACAACTTGAAATTTAAACATGAAATGCAAGCTTGAAATTTAAACATGAGATATGCAAGTTCATTTATTTATTCTTGAGAATTTAGTTATGACATAAAATAAATATGGTTATGCAAGGCATAAACTTAAACATGGATGCAAGTTCACTTGATTTCTTTACTAGAGCTCCTTCAAGACTTTAAGAGAATTATATTTTCAACCCAATATATGTATCTTAGCAAGACAAAGTAAAAATACATATTTCATATTCAAACCTCAAGATAAAAACATTATTCTTTAAAGTTTTGCATTAAATGGAATGTTCAAGCTTTAGAGGCCTAACTTGTGATGGATTTACAACCCATATTCAAGGTCCTCATCATCAAGCCATCATTTCATTCCTTCCTAGGCCATTTGGCCGAAACCATGAAAGGAAAATAAGGAAAGAAAAACTGAAATTTTAGAAGCTTTGGAAACTAGTGAAACCTTCAAGTTTTAGAGATCTAACTTGTGAAAGCTTTGCAACCAACACTCAAGAATCTCATCATCAAACCATGGTCTCATCATAAGCTAGGCCATATGGCCAAAATACTTTAAAAAGAAAGGAAGAAGAAACTGAAAATGAAAACTTAAAAGAAAGCTCATGAAAACATCATTTTTGAGCTAGAAACATAACTTGTCTTAGCATAAAATGAACTTAGAAACACCTCCCTACCTAATTTGATTTGAAAGAAAGGAAGAGAACTTGGTTTCCTTGAGTGAAATGAAGAAAATATCCTTGAAAAGCTGAAGGAGAATTCAGCCAAGAGAAAGAAAGAAAGAAAGCTTTTGGTGCTCCTAAGACTAGAATTTGTGTAAGTTATGAACTAAGCATCTAAACTATCTTCAAGCATGCCTATTTATAGAGATTTTGCAGCTCATAAATGGACAAAGGAAGGAAAGAAATCTGACCAAAAATTAGAGGAAAAAAAAATAAGGAAGAAAAATCATTTTGTTTGGTGGCTTAAAACATGGAATCATGTTTCCATGTTTTCATGATTTTTTGTTTTCATTCTTTGGATTTTTGTGTAATAATTTTCTGACTTATTACTCAATAATTTCGTGCATTACAGCCTTGTGGAAGAGGATTTTGTGTGTTCCATGTATTTTTTAGGTGTAGGCAAGGTATTCATGCAATTTAGAGAATTTACGGTTAAGGGTTTAAGTGAATTACTAAGCAATTTGGGTGTTTTAAGCAATTTTAGGTTCTAATCAATCTAAATAAATAATTTTGACTCTAGATTAGTAATTAGAATTTAATAAGCTTTAATTTGAGCCTAATATTGCTTAGGTTTCGATAGACGAATCAAAAATCTCAAAATTTGTAAAACTGCACAAGACAGGGGCAAAACGGTCATTTTACTTAAAAATTGCCCGAGACCACCCGAGCTTAACCAATGGTTAATCATGGCTTAAAAACACCTTTTAACACATTTTAGTGAGGTTCGGCTAAGTCGGCACGCAAATTGGAGTTAAAACGGGTAAGGGCGTTTTGGTCATTTCGCGTCGAGCTCAAAATTAGGATTCTTCTCCTCTATTAACACACATAACACAAACAATCCCTTATTAACATCAAAACATCCCCTTGAGGATGGGTGGGGCCCACGATCCATTTTCTGAGTAAAATAACCTCAGGGGCATTTTGGTCATTTTACACGTACAGAAAATTGGGGTTTGCAATACTTGCACGAATTGCTCCTAACTTCTCTTCTAACGTTATATTCCTTTATTAAGGATTGTTTGGTCTCAAATTTTATATAATATTTACCTACGGTAATTCGGTAATTCCTAATGATAGTAAAAATTACAGTAAAAATTGGGGCGTTACATTCACTACCTCCGTCTATGATAATTTCTATGATATCATACTTTATGGTAGATCCAATATCTAGATGAAAAATGTCAAATAATTATTAATGATAAAGGAACATTAGAAGTTAGTATCCAGATCCAAAGGTTGCTACAAATGAGTTTGTCGTGACGAGAGGCATAGTCAAGAAGAAGATCGGGAAACAAAAGTAAGAGAAGATCAAAGTCTAGAAAGCACAAGTCTGTAAAGTGCTTTCATTGTCACTAGACATGACATATCAGAAGAAATTGCCTAGAAAGAAAGGAGAAACAGAACATTCTGCCAACATAACAATTGAAAGTTCTAAGGATATTGATGCTAATGTTGGTTCGGCCTTGACAATATTCACAGGTGACACCAGAAATGAGTGGATCCTGATTCTGGCGCATCTTTCACATGACACCTAATTGAAGCTTTTTCTCATCCTATAAAAAGGGAGGGAAAAATTAAGATTGAGAGATAATAAAATTATTTCGATTGCTGGTGAAGGAGATGTGTAAGTCAATTTGGATGATGGTACTAAAAAGACATCTCAAATATTGCATGTACCGGACCTGGGTAGAAACCTGATCTCATTGAGTTCCCTAGATAATCATGGGTATAAGTTCATTGGAGCAATATTAACATGGTTTCACTTTGAGTTACTATTCATATTAATAATGACACGTGGGTTTCACTGGATTATTATTTACCGTGCTTCATTTTATCCGTTACTCTCTTCATAAATTTGAGCGCGCTCCGCTTATATTCTAAAATGTTTATTACACTTAATGTGTATCAAACTCTAATATTTCCTAACAAATGTGATCCCTATTGTCACCATGAAGTAACTTACAAAAAAGGACTAGAAGTTGAAGAGCTCAAAAGAAAAGGTATTCTTTTCTGTCAGGTATAGTGATAGAAATAACAAACTAATTAAGTTTTTATTAAGTGTACTGTTTATCATGTGATATATGCCCTAACCTTATAATGCCATGGGTCAAGTGCTTTTGGAAGAAAAAATACAATAGATCATAGGCCTAGGACTATAGGTTCCACCAACTTGTATAATCCATCTTGCAACTCAGCTGATCCAATTTTGTGTAAATGTGTCACGGATCAAGCATTGGTTGTTCCAAAAAATCGTTTAAGGTGCTGGTAACAGCGGTAACAAATTAATAATATGAGTTTAATGCTAAATTGAGATATAAAAAGCACATCAATAAGATAAATGGAAGGGGAAAAATAAATGTATGGTGCCCAAATGCTGAACAAAATAGAAGGTAACAATGCATTGTGGAGGAAAACAAAATGCTCTTCCTCCATGAGCATATTAGAATTTTTCAAAATACTTATAAATGACCTGTCAGAAACTTAATAATTAAATTCAAATATATAGCAATTTATCGGAGTGAAACAACTCTTTCAAGAGTTAATTAAATATTTATCTCTTCAGTGTTCAATGTTCATTTTCCTGTAATTTTTTATATCAAAAGCTACTATGATGAAAAATTATGAATACCTTTTTATGGAGTTAATCTATAAAAATTTTCACCAAATTTTTATCCCCTAATGAAATATATCCTAAATTTTTTTGGATGATATGTAAATTTTCATCCCAAATAAGGTATGTTTGGTTAGGGATAAAAATTATGTGTTAATTTTTTTGGATGATATTTATTTATAAAATTACACATGAATGTAATCAAGAAAATTTCAACCTAATTTTTAACCTTATACCAAATGCACCTTTAATGTAAATCCTTTATACATGGATATTCAACCTTTTATTGATATATCACTAAAAATATTTGACATAACTATACACTGCCTTGCAAGTTTTGAAAGTCTTATAAATAGAAGAAATGATAATATAAAACTCATTTACAGCTTTTAATGTATTAAAGTTATCTTTTTTCTTGGTTTAGATGTTATATATATATAAGATAAATATCACTAACACCCTTGAGGTTTCCATATATAACACTTAATCCCATTTTCCTTGAAAAATAACACTCCATCTAAAATCTTCAATATTGAGGAAAATGGGGTGAAGTGTTATATTTGAACTGGAGTGTTATTTTTCAAGAAAAATAAGGTTAAGTATTATATGTAAAAATCTCAAGGGTTGATAGTGATATTTATCATATATATGATCTTTTTTCTTTCTTTTGACAAGATCTCTGATATTTTTGGTCATTATAGTTCTGTAGTTTTCTTTCCATTAATTTGTCAGATAGTGGAATAGGCTCCATCGTAGATTTTTTTTCATGGTCAATGTCTACTAATTTGATGCCAAGACTAATGTGATGGTGAAAGTTTATATTAAAAAAGGGGAAAAAAAAGAAAAAATCTCCTGCTTGTAGCGTACTAATCCCCCTTCATATATGGAAAGTGCACATAAAACTAAATGGTAACCGTTGATCTTAGACAAGTCACCAGGAAATGACAGATATATAAGGTTAAGGTGGCAGGTGAAGCAATTTGACTGAATTTAAAATTAAAGCATCAATCAACTTTATTAGTCGAATTCACTAACAATGTACACTTTCCAGGAAATATAATGCAAGTTGTTTATCTTGTTTATCTCATCGTGTCAGTTTTTTCATGCACCCATGTAATGCTTTAGAATATTATTATACAGCTCGAGTGCATTAGTAAATGGATACAATAGGGGTATGATGAGATTCGCTTCCTTTTTTTCTTTTCAAAATATGTGAGGATTAAATACACATAAATAAGCTTACTAGATTATTTTAATTTAATAAGATCTGGGTTTAAGTTAAAATATATAGCTCAATTAAAACTTAGAAGGATGAATTTTGATGCCTTAATAATCTTACTTAACTCGGGAAGTATTGTCGTCAATAAAAGAATATAATTTTTAAATATTACAAATTTACAAGAAATTATTTGTTTTGTATCGACAAAAGATTTAGGTGAGGGAAAGACTGTCTCGGTCATGCCTATAGCTGCAGCTTGTAGGCTCTTGGAGCATTTAAAGAAATATTTTCAATTAAAACTTAGGAATCGAACTTAAATCATTATAATACATAAACATAAGGTCGATTAAATGAGCCCACCCATTAACATCTTGCAAAATATTATAGAGCATGGCATTGGTGCATGTGCATAACTCTTAAGTCTTAATTGTGACCTCTCTTGTGCCATATTTGCTCCACACGTTCTTGTCAATGGGCCAATATGCCACATTGCTATTCCTTTTTCTTTTTTTATTTTCAAATACACCTCATAGTTCTAGGAATCCTATGCTCCTTCTCCTCTTCCCTTCAAAGTTCCAGTACATTCTATGGCTTGATTTAGTTGCACGTGATATTGTAAGCATGCCATCGTATAATATTAAAACTTATGTCACATTAGAATAAGGAAAAGAAATAATAAAAAAAGAGATTTATATCCAATGTCTTATTGCAATTCAATCTTATTAATTCGTGCATAGATCACAACAAACATAGGAATAAAGCCTATTAAGGAATCTAATCCTCAGTGCTGACACTCTCACATTGATACTAGTCACATAAAATGGTCTTTTTTTTATATATAATTTTAAGAAACTAATGAATGTTTGGATTCTTACAACTTTGCATACAAAAAAACAATTTTTAATTTTTTAGTGGTAACAATATTTTTAGATCATTTAATTACATCACTCGAGATTAATTCAAATATACATATTTTAAAACTCAAATCTTTGGCTGATTCCCTAGCAATGAAGGTTACAGGTCGAATCAAAAGAGAATTGTTTTGGTAGGTGGGTTGGGGTTAGACAAGATCGGGTAACATGTGGTTTCAAAACAAAACAAATGGGATAACATTAATGCGCACCGGATTTTAGACAAAGGTGAGCAAGTTGATTATAGCGATCAATAATAGCGACCATTAACTTGTCAAAATTAATAGCAATATAAGTATGAGAGGAATTGATATTCTAAAGTGAAAGTAAGGGGTTCTTCATCGTTGGATTAATTGATGGGTTTCACAACGTGATGCACTTCATTGATCAAAGGTGCGTCCTCACTTTTTCATTTTAGAGAAATTATCACTTTAAGTTCAATCATCGAAAAATTTACCCTCGATTTTACCTATTACACATGAAGCTTAATCATAGAAAATTTACCCTCGATTTTACCCACTAACCAAACATACACCAAGAGTTTTATTTTAATATACTAACAGTTATGTAATCAAGTATTATACTGTTATGTTTGATTCTCACACTACTATTTCACAAATCATGCACATACTAGGATTTGGTTGGATGTCCATTAAATTTTGTCTGTATATCAAAATAAACTCCGTGTGTTGATAGTGTATGAAGAGTAGGTGGTCAGAGGTAAAAGCTACGTATCTGTAAAGCTCTTGACTCGAGATTAGTTCTCACTTTTGGCAATGGATATCGGGTTCAACAAAAAAATTCTAATAATAAAAGCTTTTTGTTTTTTATTTTTCTTTTATATAATGAATTGAGATTTGCTGTGCTAACTTTCTATGATGATGCTGCTGGCTGTAAGTGACTGAGTAAAACCTTGTAGATATCATAAGAAGGGATATTTCATATTTAATTTTGATTTGGTATTTTTTTATGGTATGATATATGTAATATCCTAATAAGTACTATACTTATATATATATATATATATATATATATATATATATATATATATATATATATACACACACATGTGCGTGAAGCATGCGGGTAATTGGTTCCAATCTACATGCTCATGATCTGGTGACAGAGAGCCAGTGACCCACATTGGTCATTGGAGTGGCCTATTTTTCTTTGCTTCTCTTTCTTTTCTTAATTGATTGAAGCAAATCCATCTCCACGCACCCTTATTGGAGCGTGCATTATTGGCTTAGCTTCTTAATTAATTACCCTTTTAATTAATTATGAGTTGGAGAATGAATATGTGAGAGGCTTCTTTTGCCATCTTGCTTATGAGTTCAAAATGAATATGTGAAAAGCTTTCTTTTCTTTTGCAACTTTGACTATATACCCTTTCTCCTCTTAATACATATTTGATTAGTACTAGTAGGATTCTTACCTTTATGAAACAAGAAATATCCACAGTGATACTTGTTTGTGTTTTTGGTAAGAGGAAAAACATCATATATACGTTTACTTTGATACAACCCTTCTGCATATTCAACAGAAACCAACAAAATAACAATTAAAACACACCCAGATAAGGGACAGGGAGACACCCCTTAAAGGCTTTGCTTTTACTACTGAGCCTACAGAAAGTGGCCCTCCATCATATTTGTGTAGGTTTCCACCTTCCTTTCTTCCCTCACCATTTCTTTTCTCTCTTCTTGTTGTCTTTCAAGCATAGGTTAGGTGATTCTTTCTTTTTTTCTTCTGGAACCACAAGCCAATCTCAGACTAGTCTATTTTCTCCCTTCTTGTTGTTGCCTTTGAATTTCTCTGATTCTTCTTGGCACCCCATATCCTTGTAGAATTCATGTCTGGCTTGTATAACCAGATTTCCTCACCTGCATCTCAAAGGGCCAATTCGCCAAACATAAACATGAGAAGCAATTTTGATGTTGATAAGTATGTGTGACATAAGGGATGAATTACTCTTCTACTACTTATTGTGGAAGTTTTTGTTTCTTTTCTTCAGTTACTTATATATGTGTATTGATTTCAATTTCAATTAATTTCTGGCTATATATTCTTATTTATGTTTGTTCTAGTCAGTACTTGGCTGAGCTTCTAGCAGAACACCAGAAGCTTGGACCTTTCATGCAAGTCCTACCCTTGTGTAGCAGACTCCTCAGTCAAGGTCAGTTTGTTCCACATATCTATGTAATTCAAGATTTCTGTTGTGAATTTTCTCATATTATTTCATTTGAACTAGGCCTAGTCATAACATAAAATCGATTCTCTGGTTAGTTGGACAAGTTTCTCATTTTTCTTTGTCTTAAAGGTTGTAATCTATGTTTAAATGCACTAAAATTTTCAATTTCTAACCCTCTCGCTGGCCTGAATTATTACGTGATTTCAATTCAGTTTATTGGTTAAGTCTTGACTCAATCATCCTCAGTAAATGCTTAAGGAAAGGAATTATTAGTCTACAATATATATTTTCTAATACATAAATTAGTCTCCTTCACATATGAAAAAGCAAACAACAAACTTCTCTATGGTTATTTAGAATTCCAATCTGTTGACCAAAACATGAAAAAGAAACATCTCTGACTGGTAATTTTGAATGACCAACCAAAAAACACAAATGCCAGAGATTAAAAAAAATAAAATCCATGTTAGGGTACTTTATGATAGTGGCAATACTCATTGGTCATTACTCTTGTTAGCAGTGTTTTAAGTCTATATCTCCATTCCCTTCAAACAACTGCAAAGAAGTTTCAAATTTTGATTGTACACATCATCAACTCTATAAAAAAAATAAATTTGGCATTGTCTTTTGCATAAGTAGAGTATCCTTTCTACTGATCAGATTTGTTATTGATGATTTCTGTGACATTTGATAATCAAGATGTTCATATAGGCAGCATCCTGTCACTTGATTATATGTGTCTGCTACTACTCTTCCTATTCACTCTTTACAACTTCTATTTAGCAAATATCAACATCAACATTATTTATATTCTTTGATTCTGTATTCTCTATACAAGTTCTTACATCCAGCATTACCTTATTATCAGAGATTTTAAGGGTTTCTGGAAAGAATGGATTGCTGCAGAACCAAGGGCTTAGTGACCTTGACAGAATGCAATTCCTAAGCCCAAGTCATATGGTTTCTTCAGATATAACACCAAACTTCACTGGCTGGAACAGCCTGTCACATGAAGTAAGTGTCTCAGTTTTGGTTCTATTCAATGTAAAATTCTCTACCACTTTGCAGTCTGCAGCTCCTACTTTTTACAGCCCCAATATAAAATTTATAAACCATTTGTGTAATTTTTGTCTTTCTCAACAATCCAATACAGCTAGAATTTTTGCCATAATAAAACGTGCCGGAATGATATGTCAAGATTTTAGAATAACAGAGTAGAAGTACAAAAATCATGGGTGGGAAAATAATATACTGTGCCTACCCAACTAACATCTATTTGATTTGCATTTTCATTTCCTATTTTTATTTTGTGCCTTTTGTTTTTAGGATTTTGTAAAAAAAATAACGATAACAAAAAATAAAAACATGAAATAGGATTCTATCGTTTTCACTGTTTTAACTATTTCCTTTGCCTGAAAACAGAAACCTCACAGACCCGAATAAGATTATGGCATAATCATTCTAACTATGAAGCAGTTTTCTTCCTCTCTAATTTCATTCACTGATTGGTTAAGTTTATCATGCATCAGAGGTTAGCTGGAGTACAAGGCGTAAACATGGATTGGCAAACAGCACCAGGTGTTCCAAGTTCTCACATTGTGAAGAAGATATTGCGCTTGGATATTCCAAAGGATAGCTATCCAAATGTAAGATATGTTGTTATATGTAACACATTTTATTACATTTGGCATAATTATCAAATTTATGCAATATCTTGTAATGTTCTGATGGTGTGACATTCTATTGACTTTTTGAGTTATTAAGGATAGTTCAATTTTCAGTTTAATTTCGTTGGCCGGCTTCTTGGCCCTAGAGGTAATTCACTGAAGAGAGTGGAAGCTACCACAGGTTGCCGTGTATATATCAGAGGGAAGGGTTCAATTAAGGACCTAGACAAGGTATCATCTCATCCCTATCTTATTGAATTGTGCAGTGACTCACAAGCCTAATTATAATAACATGAGGTTCATGTGAATTGCGTTTGGTTTCAAAAAATAATTTTTAGTTTTAAACCTATTTCGTGTTTTGAGATTTTGCGAAGCAAATTGTGAAAACTGAAAACAAAATTGAAAATTGAATTTTATTGTTTTCACTGTTTCCTGAAGTCGCTAAAGCTGAAAATAGAAAATCAAAACTAACACCTATTTTTCGGAAACTAAATGCACCAAGTGTAAAAAAAATTTCCTAGCTTCTCATTTCAATTTGTGGCAATTTTTAATGCTTGCATAACATATGTTGTTTGTAACTGTTAACTTTGTCAAACCGTTTGTTTCAAAGGAAGAGTTGTTAAGGGGAAGGCCAGGCTATGAGCACCTGAATGATCCACTACACATTTTAATTGAAGCTGAACTACCGGCCAATATTGTTGATTTGAGGTTGAGGCAAGCGCAGGAAATCATAGAAGAGCTACTTAAGCCAGTGGTATCTCTTCTAACTCTTCCTAGTTCAGAATATACTCATTAATGAGATTTTATTCTATATTATTACTAATAGTAGAGGGTGACCTTCTACACAATAATAAGAATGTGGTCACTTGACTTGAAGGACATGAGTCTAAATCCTAGAAATAATGTCTTCACTTACAGGGCTAAGATTTTATATATTTGTCCAGTGGCAAAGCCAGAAATTTTGGTGGAGGACACCAAATTCATTAATATAAATAATATAAAATAAAATAAATTATCATATAGAAAGTATAAAATGAGTCATTATATAGTATCTTTTATACAAATTATTAGTAAATTAGGGTTTATTTCATCATTTATTCTCTCTTTTCTCTTAATAAAAGAGTAAATAATTTTCTTTTTAAACATCTCTTAGATTCAATATAAAAAAATGTGTATTAATGTGTTATTTAATATCAAAATAGAGTATAATAAATAACAAACTAGTAAATAGAAACTCCACTAAGTAAATAAAATAAATTAATAAGAGAAAATTTTTAAAAATATATTATAAAAATATTTATATATTTCATACTTTTATATCATGTATATTATTATATCAAAAGACTTTTATTATTTATTATATATAAAAATAATTGAATATTTAAAAAAATTATAATATAAAATATACATATAATCATACAATAAATATACAGAATTTATAACGGACCTTGGCACCTCCAGTCCCCCTCCCTCCGCCTCTGTATTTCCCTTCTCAAATCCCAGTACTTGAGAGCTTCATGCACAGTGCTTCTCTTGTATTACTCTAGTTTCCTACATTGAAAGGGACCCTCCATTTGGGTGTCCATATTTTAAAATTTTGAAAAGTTCAAATATTTACATAACTTTAAGTGAAAAGTTGGGAGAAAATGGTCATTTATCAATCATAGTAGACTTTTTCCTTTTTCTTGCACGTGGGTACCTCTTCTCCAGCAGCCAAAATAGTGGTGAACAGCATGGCTAGACCTCTGTACTCATAGTCATGTACATGTGGCATTGATGCAATGGTTAGTCAAATATATTCTTTTTCCTTTTCTTCAATGGAAGCTTGTAACCGGGAAACTCATGCAATCTTGGACTTTTGGAAATTATGTTTAGAGGAGTGTCAACGTATTTATCAGCAGAACCTTTTTCCCTCCTACTATTTTGTTGTGTTTTCTCCTTTCTGTTCTGTTTATCACTTTGGAGTTAGGATAATCAATCTACTATTTACTTTCTTCTTGATGCTATACATAGCTCTGATAAATAGAATTGCATAGAAAGTGACTCTTGACACAATAATAAGGTAGTAAGTTTGTGTGATCTGAAAGTCATAAACTTAAATATTAGAAATAGCCTCTTCGATTATAAGAATAACATTATATACATTTATCATTTTCTCGCATCACATTTGATTTATTTATTTTTATTTTGGTATAAATCATTACTATCTAAAGTCACTTAAACAAATTTGACTTAAGCCGAATCAGTACATTATGGGATAAAATTCTTTGGTGTTTGGATTTTTATTTTCCACCATAAAAGTCAAACAAGAAACTTTGCTAAGAGAAACACATGTTGAAGCACTCGAACCGATCAAGTATTGCTTTTATTTATTAATTTTGAGAAAAAAAAAGGTAACATATGTAGGGAGTTATTAATTTATTATGCTGCTATCGATGCTTTTCTGATTTCTCCTCCCTTTTTCATGTGAAGGACGAGTCAAGACTTTTACAAGAGGCAACAGCTAAGGGAACTTGCAATGCTCAATTCCAATTTTAGAGAAGAGAGCCCTCAACTGAGTGGTAGTGTCTCTCATTCACTTCTAATGAAATAAAAAGGGCCAAAACTGATCAATAGAAAGTTGCAATTCCTGTAACTAAATTATGTATAGCTTCTATGACAAGGCCTTGCAGATTGTGATGGTGATTTGGAGAACCAAAAATAATGGGGAGAAACACATATTCATTGTGACAATCTATTGCATTAGTAGACTAGTAAAACTGGCACAATACTCATTAAACTATATTTTTGACCCGTTTATCAGTCTATCTGTAATGTGCATAAATATAAGTCACTTGGGATTTATGTAAACTGTGTGCTTGAAAGATGTGTCTCATATCAGATGTGTACTGAGCACAATATTACAACACTTTGTTCTCAATGTCATTGCCACTTCCTTAAGACAAGATTCAGCAAGAGGGGCGCTAAGAATTATGCGAGATGTACTTTTTATTTTTAACAAGAGAATAACTTTTATACAGTGATAATGTACTATAATTTTATATTATTATTTAACAAAAATTTAGGAAATTGTTATGTTAATGATCTGCTTGTATTTCATGTCCGATTTCTCAGTCTTCTAACCTTCCTAACCCGACCTAAGACATTTTTTAGTCTCTCTACTTTTTAGTGCTCAAGGCTTGGAGATTTGTGATCTGTCCGATTTTTCTATTTATTACCTCAGATCCACTCTATTACATAAGAAAATCCCTTATCGCTATAGACATCATAATATGGAAAAGGATTTAAGAAGTTCATCTCAATTTAAGTATCAGACTCTCTCCTACTCCTCTACCTCTAGCCAAGACAGTAACAATTATATTGAGAGTAATTATGTATGCTTCACTTTTTAAAAAAATTTACATCATAATTCTTTTAATTTCTATCTATCAATAACATAAAATATTTTATACTATTAATACATAAAAATTATTTTCTTTAATAAGTTCACAAAAAGTTATTCTCTTCTAACAAACCCCTTTTGGAGCTCAAGGCCATATCTTAAGGATGATGTACAATGGTAGGGCCATGGAAGTTAATGTGGATGTGGATGTGGATGTTGTTGACCATAGCTCCACTGAGACAAGCTAATCTTGTTTTTGTTGTGACTTCATTAATGATTGTCCCTCTAAAGTGGGGCTAATTCTCGGTTTCATATATGTCCACCACGGGGCAATCATGACCATAGTCACCACAAGCTTGTCCATCACTTTACTAGACCTCATTCACATACACCATGCATGAAGATGAACTTTTTCATGGTGGAAATAGAAGATTAGACTAAAGTATGATTTATATTATAAACTAACAAGACTCGAGAATTGAGGTAAGCTGATCAATCATCGTTGTAGTTGTTCTTTCAATTGCGATTGACAAATTATTAAGACACAAACGCAACACATTTCTAAATAAGTTTCTGTATAAAAAATATTATATATATATATATATACATGCACACACCTGAGAACAATAATTAGCCTAGCACATTTACTATGACTAGTAATTAACCATCATTTACTTTGATTATTG
>JAMLFY010000001.1:5240449-5344079 GCA_030441495.1 Dalbergia oliveri
AACCACAAAGTTAAGATTAAAAAAATTTCAAATGTGACGCTCCAACCATGTATCTAAATCCTCAGGAAGAAGCCGTCATCTAAACCAAATCCGAAAGAGGACCAAATCTCATGGGAATAACAGGCAATCCCTAACACAATGAATGATGTGTTCATCTCCGCCATGACAATGAGAGCACACAGGTGAAGAGGCAACATGACATTAAAAGCGGAATTTATTAGTAGGTAAGGCATTGTGCTTGATTTGCCAAATAAGTAGGCAACACTTTTCAGGAACATTTAACTTCCAAACCCACACCACGAGGAATCATCTTCCTTTACAACATAACGCCCCAATAGCTAAGAATATCCACCTCGCGATGTATAAACACCGATTCCTTTGCATTCCAAACCCAGGAGGATCCAAGACCTACAAAAGAAAATGATCGTTGTTGAAGGAATACTTGAGCGTCTAAAGGAATTTGCGTATAGAGTCTGCTAAACTACCAGGAGTCTCCAGCCCACAAGTCACATATTTGTGGTCCAGATGTAAAAATGCACAAAATTCACAATGTCTGCCAACTTCTTCCCATGGAACCAATTATCAAACCACATCGAAACCTCTCTCTACCCAAGGAAAAGGAGAAGCCTTCCTTGAGTTGTAACAACAACCTTCAAAACGTTGTAATGCCCGGGACGAGGCAGGAAACGATCGTTGGTGCGAGAAGGCATGGACAGTAGCCGGCTCCTGACCTTTGAGTTGGAGGGCACATGAATGAACTGATTATACACCCGAATGAGAAGGATCCTGAATCTATATAGGTATGGGACTATACGGTTAAGGAGGACTTATATGAATTGATTAGCACTACCTATGCCACAAAAGATGCATATTTCTCTTCTGTAGCCCATCACGAAAGAACTCCACAATTGAGCGTGCTTGACTTGGTAATTTTGGAATGGGTGACCTTGGAAAGTTTTCAGGAAGCATGTGAGTGAGGACAAGCATGTGAGTGAGGAAAAACTCGAAAGTCAGTTTGTGGGGACATCTGACAATCCATAACTAGGAGTGATGTTACATGCACCATAAATAGGACTTGTTGCTGAGTCTAGGAGGATTAAAAATATTCCCATGAGACATTTTGCTATGAGAACCCCCCCAAAAGTGATTACTCCATTGGTTAGTCAAGTTCAAAGAGTTTTCCCTAAGAAGTAACATTGTAAATGGCTGAGCTCGCAGAATTCTGAGTTCCCCCAAGCTTTAGGCTTAGTTAAGACTTCCCAAAAAATAGGGTGGAACTCTCCGCTTGAGTATGTGATCCCTAAACAAAATTTCTAACATAACGGTCAATAGAATTACAAACCTATTGAGGAACCCAAGTAGTCTGCATCGTATACACTGGAGGGAATTTAACACTCACTTGGCTAGACAAATACGCCTTGTCCTATCGAGGAGATTCTTTTCCATGCTGCCAACTTTGTTTCAAATTTCTCCATGAATGAATTAAAGACAGCCCATGTAACCCTTCCTTGAACAAACTAAATACCCAAATAGCACCTAAGAGGCCCTGTAAATGAATAGTAGAACAACAACTAATGGATTCCCGCTTCGTATGAGGTAAACTCTTAGATACCAAAGCTTGGATTTTTCAAAATTAATACAAAGGCTTTACATCTTGCAAAAATCTCCCATCGTGCTCATCACACAACGAACCTTAGACTTTTGACCTTTACAAAAAGAAGTACATCATATGCAAACAAAAAATGGGAAATCCTAGGCCCTCCCATAGAAAGGTGAATAGGAGTCCATGAGCCACTCACCACCTTCTCATGGATCATGACCTAAAGTTTTTCCATACATAAGACAAGCAATAGGGTGACATGGGATCCCTCTACGGAGACCTCTAAGAAGGACGAATTGGGTCCAGTCTTGCCACCATTCCAAAGGAGCGTAAGCGGAAGAAGAGATACAAAACATAATTAGGCGAATAAGAGGGGAAAAACCAAAGTCTTGCAACGTTGCCTCCACAAAACTCCACTCAATTCTGTCATAAGCTTTTTCCAAATCAATATTGAAGGCTATCGCTCGTTGCTTACTCTTAGAAAAGTGCATCCAATGGAGAACTTCCTGAGCCAATATAATATTGCCTCCTGGTCCCGACCCTGATTAATTCTAAGAGGACTAACCAACTTAGCAAGAAGAGGGCAAATACGAATTGACTACCACTTTGGTCACCACTTGATAAATAACGTTACAGAGACTTATAGGCCGAAACTCTTGAAATTCATTGGATGATTAACCTTGGGAATTAAAACCAATAATGTTCTAGCCAAAGAAGGGTTAAAGTCACCTTATAAAAGCATTGCGAACAAAATTAAAAACGTCTTCCCTCACAATATGCCAATACTGCCTGAAGAAGCGTGAAACTGGAGGACCTGGGTCTTATGAGGTTGCATCTTATCACTGCCTTAGTCACCTCACTATTGTCACCCTCCTCTAGAGTGTCGCAGTCAACGAAGAAAGAGTCTGCATGTGCACTTGATGACAAAAATCAATATCAGGCCTCCCCCTCCAAAGAAGGTAGTATAAAAATTTCTAGCTTCCCCACGAAATAAATGCATATTCTAAACTATCATTAAGACCTAAATATGGAGACCTAATTTAGAATTTATATTTGATATTTGATGTGCATTCTTGATAGATTTGCACTCGAAAGAGTCTTGTTGCAATTGAATTAGATTACAACCTTAAATGAAATTTGTTTATAAGAAAAAAAATGTAAGTCATCAATTACAATCACTTGTTAGAAATTTAGAAGAAAACCTTATCAAAGTGCTATATACAGTTCAAAATTGCACAAGCAATTGCAAATAGAAAAAAATATTGACAATTTTGCGTGTGATATCCATGCTTTGCTCGCTTAGAAATTTATTTTGCCTGAATATGTTTTTATTTGTGTAGATATTAGTCATTTTGGTTTTAATTTCTTTAATTTTCTGTGTCTTCTTGTTTTAGTATTATATTCTTGATCCTTGCACTCTATATTTAGCTCTCTAATGGTAGTTTAGAATATGCATTTATTTCTTAAAAATATTAAATTTTTTTGCCTTTTTATCTTTGTAAATACCTTAAAAATCTTCATTTGATTCTTATCAATATCATCACTTAACCATACAAACCAATGGTAGAGACTAAAAACACAATATTAGAAAAATGAGGGACTAAAAACCAATAAAAAATATGTTAGAGAAACCGAAATAAAAAAAGACCTATATTCAAGGGGACCAACATCTTTAACTCTCTCTTTTTTTTGTCATGATTTTTTTTTTTTGTTTTTCCAGGATCCACTTCCATGAATTATGACTAATTATTTGAGGTGTGGAGCTCCTTAAAAAGTAAAATATTTGATCAAATCCTTTCTATACACACTACCAAGAAATGAAAACACATGTTTTATTTTTTTTTCAACAATCCAAAAATTATTTCAGTCCTTTTTGTTTGTCAACAAGTTTTTTTTTTTTTTTTAAAAAGAAACATTAGATTAAACTCGACCAATTCAAGCCCAAACCCAAGCCTGTACAAAGCCCAAGCCCATATTGGAAATGGGCCAGTGCCCGGTAGTAACCATCCGACCCGAAAAGTGTATACTTCTGTTTCAGATTTGTGAGTCCTCAACCCCCATCGCATTCCCATCACAAACAAAACGAAGAGTGAGAGAAAAAAAAAAAAAAAAGAAGCGATCGCGAAATCGCAGAATCATCATCATCAAGAAGAAGAAGAAGAAGAAGAAGATGGGGAAGGGATTCGTTCCGATGAAGGTGGTGACCTACGGTCTCTCACCGTTCCATCAGAAGATCATGACCGGTCTATGGAAGGACCTTCCTTCCAAGATCCACCATAAGGTCTCCGAGAACTGGATCAGCGCCACTCTCCTCCTCTCCCTCGTCGGAGTCTACACGTATGTTTCTCTCTCAAAAGCAATTTCATTCCATTCTAGTCGATTTGATTCGATTCGATCTGATTTGGTTCGGTTGCTGCTTGTTGATTGTGTTTTAGGGTTTCGTTTTTTATGCGGTTTTGGTGATTTAGGGGATATTATTTCTTTTATTGGTCTTTTTGTGCTTAAAATCCTCGAATTGCTCGTTTAGTTTATGATAAGGATTAATATGGTAGATATCTGTCCCTAATTTGTAGGAAGGATGTGGTGATTTTTTCTTATTAGCTTTTTATATTTTGTAAATTTAGTGACTGATGTGTTTGATTCTGTTTTTTTTTTTCTTGGGATGAATTTGAGGTTTATCTGTTTTCATATGAATTCATTTTAGTTTCGATTTTTTCTTTTTATGGCGTGGCACTCCTTGGTGACGTTGATTACATTGAAAATGTTGTGGTGAGTATAAGGAGTGGTTCATCAACATTTGTAGGTGCTGTCTAGCATTAGATGTGTACTAGGGTAAGGTTTATTTTGGGACTTGAAATTGTGTGTATGCTTCACTTTGGTCCCTGAAATAAAGAAAGTATCAATTTTAGTTCCTGAAATTATAAAAGGTAATTCAAATTCGTCATTTTGATGATTCAAATTAGTCCCCGTGAATATTAGCATAGAGACTAACTTGAATCATTTTTTGCAATTTCAAAAACTAAATTGATACTTTATTATTTTTAGGGATTAAAATGAAGCACATATACTATTTCCAGGACCAAAAGAATATTTACTCATTAGAGAATAAATTGAATGATACTAAGCAAGAAACATTTTGTGATAAGAACACATGATAAGTTGAATTAATAGCATCACTTTGAAAGTGAAAAAAATTGTCTGGAAAACATTGTTGTAATTAAAATTAGAAGGAGACCAAAATTGAACTTTTAGAGAAACTAAAAAGGGAACGAAGTACAGTGCAGCCTTTTGTTTAGTTACCATTGTTGTATTATACATGAATGATCAGAGAAAGATGCAAACCGGTACTGGTTTTTTCATTGAATTTATTTCATCTAAACAAGTGTCTTAGCACTAGTCTTTGAATAAGAAAGAGATGGAAAATGCACTGAAATTAGCTAAGGGTAATTATATGGAGGGTTGGATTGGCAGCATGAAATAAATGTTGCTCTAGCTTGAATATAAAGTGTCACCATCTAATGGCAGAAAAGCATAGCCTAAATAGCTTTGATTGTCAAATGATTCTATTCTATTAGCATAGTTGCTTTTCCATTTGCAAACGCCAAACCTTAGTTTGGGCAGAAGCCATAACATTGTAGCTTTTGCCCCAAACCATAGTTTGAAGGTTTGGATTTGTAGGTTTCCAAACATGTTATATCTCTCTCTCTGCAATCCTTTGCTTAACTTTTGTTTTGACTTTAATGTCTTTTTCAATTGATGCAGATATGTTCAGAACTACCAGGAAAGGAGAAGTTGGCTCACAGGTACTGAGAGCATGGGATAGCATATTTGGATGGTTTCCAACTTTGTTGCTTTAATCTTTATTAATCACCAAATAATAGGAAATTATTGAAACTATTTTTTGTCCTTTTCCTTTTGAGCTTTCTATGAGTTTGAGACATCTCAACTTGGACCTGTATTAAATGTTTGATAGTTTTATTACCTTTGCCTTATCATTGCATTTCTCTTGTTCTCTTCATTTCATTCAGGCGGAGATGGGTATATCATGGAATAAATTTGGAAAATAAAAAAATAATGTTTTGTTGTTAGGGGGTGTTTATAGGGGAAAAAAAATGAAAGTAGCCAATTTCAGAGAATTTTCACCTTGAATTCTGGATGACTAAACTTCAATTTGATACGCTCATAAACCAATTCTATATTGAACGTGGTCCCCTTTGACACATTTTTTCATACCTGCTATGTCTAATCACTAATGACCTCGAGGAAGCTATCCTAATTTACAAGTGGGTTTTATGAATCACAAACACGGGCATGAACGCGTCAAAATTGAAAAATTATAGGAATTAACGGAAATAACATATATATAAGTAAAAATTTAATGAAAATAATATATTATTTAAAATATCATTTATATAAGATTTAATTTTTTTTTTATAAACTTCAAAAATTATACATTATTTTCTTTATAAATTTATATAGTATTTTTTATATTAGGTTAAGAAAAATATATTTTAAATTAAATATGTATAGGCGTGTTATTGATATGTTATATAAGATTCGACCTTGACATGTAGACACTGCACCTAATGTATCCGCGATTCATACAGTGGGTTTGATAGTTGTTGGTATCCTATATCACAATCCGGTCTACAAGGTAGTTAAGCATCATTGTACACCAGAACAATTGGGGAAGCCAACACTGGCCAAAATAAGGACGATTATTACAAGAAACTTGCTTTATGTCTAATCACTAATGACCCCGAGGGAGCTATGCCAACGTACAAGTGGGTTTGATAGTTGTTGGGATCCTATATGACAATCGGGTCTACATGGTGGTTGAGCATCATTGTCTCACAGAACAATTGGGGAAGCCAACACTGGCCAACATAAGGACGGTTATTACAAGAAACGTGCTGCAACCAGCACGGATCATAATTTATGAATTGCTGTGTGTGGTTATTCACACCCAGTCACTGATCAAACAATTTCACGTGACACCAGTAACCGCTATTTATGAATAAACCTGTGTGCCTACTAGGAGAATCTTTGCAGTGTGCACATGCTCACCAGTGACTGGTGAGTTCAAGTTTGGGCAGGGTTTAGTGGAAGTTATTGTTCCAGTAGCTTAGGTCCACAGAAATTAAAACTGCAGCACTGTATTATCAGTCTATCATCCCTCATTTTTCATTGGATGTGTGATTTGGATGTCTATCTGCCACAAAATTGTTATATTTTATTATCAAGGGAAAGGAGGATAGGGATAAGGGAGGGTAAGGGAAGGTGGTGAGTTTGAGTAGATGGTTTGACTTTATTTTTATTTATAAGTTTAAAATAGATAAGAAGGAAATGAAACGATTATTGAGAGTTTAAGACTAGTTTATTACATCTTAATTTCATTAAAAGTTCTTAATGTAGGGAAACTATGAAATAGAGGTTTTGAGAGGATAAAGTTCTCAAGTGTCTTTTCTCCTTGAAACAAAATGCTCACATAATGGATCAAACTTTAGCGAGTTTCTTCCTTTTGCTTCCCTGGAAATTATATTTACAAATAACTAGTCGTGTGCATGGTTTCTGTTTTTGTTTTTATTTTATGTTTTCGCTTTGTTTTTGTAAAATTTTAAAACAAAAAGGATAAAAAATGAGAATATAGAACAAAAACAATACCCAAACAAAGTCTGAGTTTGGACTGTAGGCGATTCTACTATCATTAATAAATAGGTAAATTACACTCACCTTTCATAATTTTAAAATACAACTCATACCCCTCATTTGTCCATTACACTCACACCCTCTACTTGTCAAATTTTAAATATTTATATTACAATTTCACTCCTTATTCACATAACATTGTTAATAAATTTAACAGAATGATATTTTTGTGATATTAACTATTTTTAATTAATAAAATTATAAAAAATACATGTAACTACTGTTAATTTAGGATATTTTTATAATTTTATTAATTAAAAATAATTAATATTATAAAAATATCATTCTGTTAAATTTATTATCAAATGTCCTGTAATGAGTAGTTAAACTAATATAAATACTTAAAATTTGACAAGGAGAATCCTGTGGTGCGACCTGATAAAGAGAATAATATGACTTATATTTCTATAAACCTTATGAAGGTGAGGATAATTTACCCTTAATAAATCCAACTAGTGGCCGCGTCTTGCCTTTTTACGCTCCCACTTGCCTATATTTAGGTACATCATTTAACAATAAACTGAACTACAGTCAATTCAGCACTCTGTACATACAATTAGTGTTCCATTCTTTTGGTGTCGGTGTGTGCGCGTTTCCTACAACTTTACTCCATAAGAAAAAGGTACTTCTGACTTCTACTTAAATTGAATTACACTTGCATGACATATATCATGCAGTTAAGAGTTTTCTACAATCATGTCAAATGACTCCAATCAACATAGTGTTTAAATTGTGAGTGAAATTTCAAATTGGTTCTTAAAAGAGTTGTGGGATCCAAATTTAGAATGCATGTCAAATTGGACCAATATTGGGTGTATCTCAATAGATGACTTAAAATATTGGGCAAATATCACTAACTACCCACAAGGTTTCAACATATTACAATTCACCCCATTTTACACAAAACATTGCACTCCACACCAATGTATGCAACAACTAACGATTTGCTCATGGGAGGAAGTAACGTCAGTGTTAGTGTTGCCCAACTCTCTACCTATAGTTACCACATTTCCAAAACTCAACCACTCTTACCACAAAGCAAATGCAAATTCATGGGAGAAGAAGAACTGTGCATAAAAGTTTCAGTCACCCAACAAAGAGTGCACCAACATTAATCTGTCTAGCTACCATCTCTAATTTACTCCTAATTAATCTGTCTAACTACCATCTCTAATGTTCTAAACGCAAAACTTTGGAGTCCCCCAACCTAACTACCATCTCTAACTTTAATAAGCATACGTGCATAATTACTCCTAATACTCCATTCTCCCTAATTGTACTTTCTCATGCCATAGGCTGCACTGCCCAATGAAATGATTTAGCTTGTAAACCTCCATTGTCTAACAACAATGTTATTTGGTGCATGTGATCCTATGGACTTCCAACAAGTACGATGTGTTCAAGTAAGGGCAATATCAATAACAATGAGTAATTGAGTACCAGCAAGGTGAAATACAAAATCAATAAGTTCCGGCCACTCTTCCATTTTGATAACAACACAACTGAGATCACATGATAATAAGAATTAAGACAGAGATAATATTAGCAATGGGAAATTAGAATTAGGTTCAAGTGAGATGGCAATCAATAAAGAGGAGAGAATTGAGAAAGAACACAATAGATAAAAAAAAAAAGAATATAAAAAACACTAGGATTCCTATAACATTACCTGAATCAAACTAAAGAGAACTTGAAAAAAAAGCAACTCCTTCACCTTAGCAAATGCGTCGGAGATGCCCACTATTTGTGAACTTGAAGGAATGAACAACGAGCTGGAGAAGGTTTTAATTATAGGAGGGCACCCGAAAGTTCATATTATATTTGTTTTTAATTTTGATGGTAATTTATTTTCTTTATAATTCATCAAACATATCAGAGTTAGAGGCAAAATATTCCATGACATTATCCGTTAGCTGCTACACCCATTGGGGTGGAGTGCAATGTTGTGTATAAAATGAGGTGGGGTGTAATATATTGAAACCTTATGAGTGATTAGTGATATTTGTCCTAAAACATAATACCAATGATTCATTTGTGTTTTCCTCACTACTGGCACGAATTTCCACCTACCCTTTGATTTGGATAATTAGGGCAAATCCAATGTCTTGTTCGTTGTTTAAAGCCTAGGATAGAGGTTTGATACTTGTGATCTTTTTAAATCTTTTATCAACAGCTTAAGTCCACTCATGGGAACATCTCCTCTCTTTTCATTTCAATTCTTACGTATATCTCACATTTATGGTAACTACTATTCTCAACCCCTACAAATATCATAACACGGGTAAGAGTTAACAAATTAATCTGAATTATGAATTCAGATACTCAACACCCCCCCCCGCCTCCCAAAATAATTTTTTTCCATAACTTTGTAACATATTTAATACGTATTTTGAACATTGAACCGCACATTCTTTGTTTTTATATAAGTTTTAAGGATTTTAAATCAAGATTATGATTATTGTCGTTCTGATACACGTACGTATCTCTCCCCCCTTCTCTCTCTCTCTCCCCCATATATTTTCTTCATTATCTTTGCCTCCCATGAAAACAGCAGTTGACATTTTCTTGTATCAATCAAACGGACAGCAAATCTTTGTTACACGAGTCTCTGATTGCGTGCAAATCGACACAAGTTGATTTTTCATCTATGTTTGTTTAAGTTGTATTAACTTTGATTTTAAAAAGAAGTAATTTCAACCGAAACCAACTTCTATGCAAATGCAAACAATAATAATAATGGTAACAACAATAACAATAAATAATTTTTCAACTACTAAATGAGAAAAGATAAATAATGTACATATTCAAGCAATGTCCACATCTGTTTTGGTCATTGACGTTCATAATAATTTGTCTCTTTGCCAATTATGTGTAGACTTGAAAGTGGTTGCCTATCAAAAGTTATATACCACCAAAATTGGTGGTCCATGCTAAATAATTTATTAATTGAATCGTGGAATTGGTCCAAAACTTGATTTATATCGTAATGTTGGTCCTGCTCCTGCTCAAACATAACGTGAGGCAAGGAAAATGCTGCTTCGATTTGTCTTTGCGATAGCTCTACATTGCTCTTCCCTGTGTACTGATTCTGTTCTGCATTATTTTAAAACAAAAAGTCGTTTAAGTTATGAAAATCTTTAAGTATAAATTTTATTGTTAGGTTTGGTGAAAATTTGGTTGTCTTTGAAGTTCTTGTTTTACATAAAAGAGAAATATAATTTAAGCATATAAAAATCACAGCATGATATACATTTAAATAAAAATTAATTAATTTCTTTGTACTGATTAATAAAAATAATTAAGTTTCACAGCTATTACTTGAAAAGTCAGACCAATAAAATGATTTTATTAAATGACAGTGTGTATTAAAATTAAACTAACAAAAATAAAAATAAAAAACTATTTATGTGGAATGTGTGTTTTCAACTCTTCAATTTCTGTCTCTGATATTAGCACTGCACGGTGTAGATGCAAATTACAAAATGAGATCTTGCGAATAGGACAGGCCGACAGGGGTCCGAGTTAAGAAGGAATTCAACTCTAAATTAAAATAATGCGAATAATTTATACCAACAAAAACGACAATTTCTATAAAGCACCAGGTATTGTTGAGATATGTTTGGTGTATAATAAAAATATCAATTTTATCATGGACAACTACTCAAAGTCTAATGATAAACACTTATACGTCTTAATAAAAATAAAAGTTATCAGTTAGACTCTTATTCCCATATCAATTTTTTAATATTTTAATTAAAAAAACTACTCGCCTCAAAATAAACTTTGCATTGTTTAAAAAAAAAAACACATCCATACCTATATTAATTGCCTAACTTATTTTATAGTAAAAATCATTACCTAAACTTATAAGATATGTTATTTATACTCACATTATATTGACACCTATTTATTCATCTTTCATTCATAATTATAGATATTAATTCTATTTAAATAGAATTTATATCAAATTTAATAATAAATAAAATATAGTTTAACATAATATCTTAAGCTCCAAATATAATTTTTCTAAATGATATTGCAGTGTCACAATCACCAATAATTGTAGCCCACAATTTGATACCTATGATACTCGTGTCATATCGGTAAATTGGCAAAATAATAAAAGAAATAAAGTAATCCATTTATATAATCATTCTTCCAAATTTACCCAGGTCCTCCATTTGTCACCCTTACCAACAGTAGTATAGATGCCTTAAGTATTTCGTACAATATGATAAACCTAGATATTATTATATAAAAAAAAGTTTCTATCTCAAGGTAAAATCATTGGTTTGAATCCTATGTCCATCTAAGAAAATTTATTAAATATACAGGAAGAAAATATTAAGATTTTATTTGTAGATATCTTCAAATCATTAGCATGCAGAATCTATTTGACTCTAATTAATAACTTTGTTTATATATCGTTATTGAATAAGGAGTAATATTGGACTAAAAATAAGCAATACTGTTTACACAATAAAAAATCATTGTTTGAATCTTTGGTAAAAATGATAATCACCAATATATAAAAAATTAAAAATGACCTACTCATTCATTTAAAATTGCAATAATAAATATTTCACGCCTTTTTAACAATTATAAACTCAACTAAAGTTTTTTATTATTTAATATTTCTACTATGAAATAGACATTGCAAAAATATAGAAAAAGAAAAAAATACAAAAGTAATAGATATCGAAAAAAAATCTATACTTCTATTCATTGTGTGCAAATATAATTTCACTTGTCAAGTATATCATTTAATTTAATTGAGTTGAATTGAATTAATAAAATTTATATACATTAGTTACTTTATATATATATATATATGTCATGGTAATGAGTTTAAGTTGGTATGCATCATTATCATTCTTCTTTGATCTTCTGGCTGTGCATGGGTGACCCTTGACTGACGACAACAACACACATCATTCATTCATGGACGGCAAATCGAACGGTTCCGACGATCCGACCACGAAGCCACTGCTGCTCCACAGGGATGATCGCACCTCCGCCACCGACAACGGCGGCCTGAGAGGCCGTCTCAGTAGCCGGATCTCCGTCAACTCCCTCAGGACCGCCTTCATCTCCAAGCTTCCCGACAAGCTCCGTTCTTCCCTCGTCTCCGAGTCTCCTGACGATCTTGATCTCTCTTCCTCCTCAGCCTTAAGCCCTGGTCCCTCTCTCTCTCTCTCTCTCTCTCTCTCTCTCTCTCTCTATATATATATATATATATATATATATATATATGTTTATGTGGTTGAGATTAAAAGAACAGTTAAAGTTATATGTTTTGGTAGTCTTGATCATGTTTGAGACAATTGAATGTAAAAACTTAGTGTTGGAAGAATTGTATGGTGCACTGAGTTGACTCAGCTCAGTTAGATTGGTTAAGTTATAATTGATGGAAAAGTAATATGAAGCAGTGGGCCGAGTCGAGCAAGACAGGGTTGTCTTCGATATGACAAGTCATAGATTCCAGCCCCTGCTCATCTCTGGAGTAAATGCGAAATCCTCAGTAAATGTTCTATGAGCCTGAAGGTTTTCCTTGTCTTGAACTACAATGATGCTGATACGCTCACTCTAGATTTCTTTTATATATATATAAAGTAATATGAACCAACTCAACTAGAGCTAGATTAGTTAATTTTTAAGTTATTGGTGAGTTGGACAAAAAAAAAAAAATCACATGTTGGTGTTAAATTTTGTGTAGAGTAATTTGTCAGGAGATATGTAATTTGGTTGAAAGTTTTTGTTTTTTTATATATATGTAATTGTATGATATCATGCTCACAAAATTTCACATCAGTCTGTACAATATATACGGAACCAGTAATGTTTTATTATTGTCAAACAGGCTAGTTTTTTTGTGTGCGCTACTTTTGGAATTTTCTGTGTGGCATCAGCTTGTCAATGATTGTAGACTTTTGGACAGTATCTCTGGTCGGTCTTGAGTTAATTTTTCCTTCTTTCTGTTAAGTGTAGTGTTTTATCGGTAATGAAGGAATTATACTAAGGAAGGTTGTAACTGCTGGTAAGCAATTTTGACCCATTAAGATGAGGATGCTTTTTTAATTTTCATAAAAATAACTTTTGTGGGGGATTGCATATCTGTCACAGTGGCACTGGTAACGATATTCTATCTTCTCCCATAAAAAATATATAATCATAAGACTGTCTTAGAATTACATGCTTTAATGTATTCTTGAATGGCACACTTTTCTTTTTTTATATATACATATAGGTGCTCCTCATGTGCAGATAAACGAGTTATCTATAGGATAAAGATATGGCTTGCAACTTCTGCACATGTTGTATAATATTTTACTCAATAGTTTATAACTTTTCACAACCTTTTTTTTTTATGTAATCATCTTGGTTAAGAGGTTTAGGAATATTTCTATTGTCCACATAAATTTACAACTTCTAAGCATACGTTTACAACATTTTATTCATTGGTTTACAACTTTTCAAAGTTTACACTTCTATTCAACTTCCTTAAGAGATTTAGGAATCTTTTTATTATTCACATAGGTTACAACATTTACGCATAGATTTACAACTTTCTATCGACCTCCACTTACACATGTATTTCATCAATTAGTCCACCTCATATTTTCATGCTACATATAACTCATCCCATTTGCACATGAGAATTTCCCCATATATATATATATATACACGTTGAAGTTTGAACTGACAAGTTCCATGTTCCAATGTTTATAGGGGAGAAAGAGTACTATGAAAGGCAATTTTCTACTCTAAAATCATTTGAGGAAGTTGACTCCATAGTGATATCTGACACCCTTCCTGAAGATGATGCTGAGGAGCAGGCTCAACAAGAAAAGGCAATGAAGATTTCCAACTATGCAAATATAGTTTTATTGATATTAAAGGTGATATTTCATTTGAAGTTTCTACATATTCAATTATCTCTCCTGGGATCTGTTCTAGCTAGAAAAGGCATGATTTGGAAAATTAGCCACCATTTAGGTTCCATTAACTCCTGGTCTTAATAGGATTCACTTCAAACTAGCTAGTGACATTTCAGGTGAAGCAGCTGCTGACAGTTGATTACTTGGACTTCTTTTTTAATCATTAGTTAGCTCCTTGCATTTTTTTTTTGTTGTTGTTAAACTTGCTGAAAATCCTTCTGTTGAAATAACACTATGGATATCGATATCTAGATTTATGCCACAGTAAGGAGTGGGTCAATAGCTATTGCAGCGTCAACACTAGACTCTTTGCTTGATCTCATGGCTGGTGGCATACTTTGGTTCACTCACCTCTCAATGAAGAACATAAATATCTACAAATACCCAATTGGAAAGTTGAGGGTGCAGCCAGTAGGCATAATCATATTTGCTGCTGTCATGGCAACACTCGGTAAGTCAAACTGACTCTTTTCCTAGTTTCCACATTGTTAGTTCTGTTGTTACTCACTCAATGTCACATAGCCTAAAGTGTTTCCTCTTCCTTGGATGTTCAAGCTACAAATATTTTCATTTAAATAAAATATTTACATCAAAGTTTGTGTTTTTTTTTTTTTGAGTTGATGGATGTCTGATTCAGATAACAGAGTTGGAATTGTGTACAAAATTTTCTCAAACAAAGATTATATTTCAATTTGAATATACATCTATACCTTATGCTTAATGCAAACAATTATCCAAGAGACATAGCCAAGCCTGTTATTGTGATTATAGGACTCAGTTCTGAATACATTATTCAAGTCCGAATTCTTGTATCATATCCTTTGTAGTGTAGCACTCTGTAACAGCTACAAGAGCTAACTATATATTGTGCATTAAAATCATCATGTTAGTAACAACACTTTTCATTAGGTCTGCTTTCTCTGTAGATCTAATGGAACATTATATGCATTGAATTTCTCTGCTATCACCCTTGTCTACACAATCTAAAGACCATATCCTCTTGCGAATTAATATTGAACAGAATTTCCGTAACGGATAGGCTTTCTTGTTGCTGAAATTAAGCAAAGTCTTAAGCTTTAGATTATAGCTGTTGACAGGTCATAGGCCAAGATAAAAGCCTCAGTTTACTCATTA
Organism: Dalbergia oliveri; assembly: GCA_030441495.1. NCBI lineage: Eukaryota > Viridiplantae > Streptophyta > Magnoliopsida > Fabales > Fabaceae > Dalbergia > Dalbergia oliveri. The sequence goes on from JAMLFY010000001.1 coordinate 5,255,831, forward strand.
GACATAAATCAGAAGAACTATAGCAGCCTGCAGACACTGTATCTGGCCTGAGGCTTTTAATACCTTGCATAGCATTCTTTCTCCACAAAGAACTGACTGCACATAGCTTTTTTGTCATTCTTAAATTATAGAACTTGAACAATGGACCCTGATTTTGTTTATGAAGTGCAAGATAAAAAGTGAACTTAACATATTTAAGTCTCGGTTCAAATATTCTCCTAAATCTTTCATAATTGTGGTTAGATTCCTCCTTTTAAATTTTTTTTTTCTTGTATTACTATTCGATTTTCAGTTTTCACAAAACCGTTCTCTAAGAGTAATAAAAAATATTTGTACATTGACACAAATTACATGCCACACCGATTTCATTTTGTTACAGGCTTTCAGGTATTAATCACGGCGGTAAACCAACTAATAGGAAACAGTCCTGCTGAAAAGATGACTGCTGAACAATTAATATGGTTGTACTCTATTATGATATTTGCAACGGTGGTGAAGCTTATTCTCTGGTTTTACTGTAGAACCTCACCAAACAAGATTGTCCGTGCCTATGCAGATGTATGGATACTTCTTTCTGATATTTTCTTTATGAATTGAATCATAACACTATTGAACCGTATAAAAAACGCCAACATGCAGGATCACTACTTTGATGTTGTAACAAATGTGGTTGGATTAGTAGCAGCTGTTCTTGGTGACAAATTTTACTGGTGGATTGACCCGGTTGGTGCAATTTTGCTTGCAGTATACACTATTACAAATTGGTCCCGCACTGTTATGGAAAATGCAGGTAATTCATCTCCTTTATCCTTATCAGAATTTCTAATAGCAAAGTGTTGCAACTAACAAGTATGCCCATTAGACAAAAACAGAACTATATATTAAGCATTTGCAGCAAAGTCTATAGTTTCTGTTGGGAAATTGCGATGAAAACTCAGTGTTGTCCAGGAATCACACATCACATCAATCCTTAAAAGTAGATTTTTTTTAGCCTATTTTTCTGCTTTGTGTTACTGTCAGTCAAAGGCAAAGTAGTTTCTAAGACTTCACCGAAATGAAAAACTTTGTTTTTCGGTCAGCTGTGTAAGATTAGGTACTGGTTCTTTGTCAGTTTAATTTTAATAAAATCAGCAGCCCTTTATTTTTCATTATCTTATATTAGCACAAAATTAATTAGCCAAACTAGTATTTAGCATCATTTTCACAGAATCATACTTAAAATTAAATTTGCTGGAAAACCAAGATAGGAGAAAGCAAGAGAGGAACCAGAGTGCAGATCCGAACTTTTATCTATATTTGAGGGCAGGTGAAAGTTCAGGATGGTTGTTAGTTACAATACTGAACAGAATCATAAACACTGTTTTATCATTTGCCATCTGGAAGTTCAAAAGACAGATATTAAATAAAATAGGAAGATGTTAAAATTGTATAGGCAATTAAGATATTTAATGTAACTGGTTGTTCTTTTTATGAAAAAGGTGGTGTATGTAAACAAAGTAGTGCCCATTTATTCTGATTCTGGATAACTTTTATGCAGTTTCACTAGTGGGACAATCTGCGCCTCCAGAAGTTTTACAGAAGCTGACTTATCTTGTTGTAAGACACCCTCAAGTTAAGCGTGTTGACACTGTCCGTGCATACACATTTGGTGCTCTATATTTTGTTGAGGTACATTGTATTAAAAATAAAATTGTAGTAGGCAACACTTTAGCTACAACCCCCCCCCTTTCCCTTGGTTTCTTAAATTATTTAATTGAAAATCCTCTATTATTAATGACAAAATACTGATAAGACACTTACCTGCTTGAATAATGTGATGTCTGTTGTTTCCTTAAATTGGGAAGTAATTCTGCCCGTTGCAGACTTGAAAGGAGGGGCCAGTTAGCCCTTGTCCTTGCCTTGTGTGGTGAAAGCATCTACACCGTTGAGATCTTTTGTCCTTATGTCACTTGTCCACACATCTCTGCCTCTTCTCTTTCTTCTAAAATATTGTGAGCTGTCATTGTCCTTTGATTCTCATCCAAAATGAAGCAATCATCAGATATTCTTCGTTTTGAAATCTGGTCCTTGTTCATCCAATGTGCAGTTACCACTTCAGCTTGTATTTGCTCTTCAAAATGCATAGCACTGGTAGTATGAGAGTCTCCTACCTAAGTTGGAGATTTTCTATATTCTTGGCTTAATTTTGGATACAATACACTGAATCACTTAAGCAAACATATCAATAGGTCCATAATGATATTCGTCATCATTAATTAGTATCCATAAACCAACACAAACTTTGCTAATATTTATTTTTCATTTTAGTGAATACAAATTATATGTATGGTGCACAGATAAGAGCACCTTATAGAGTTTGTGAAAGTAAACTAGTAAAATATATGCAGAGTCTTTGTAGAGATAAACACCCTATGCCTCATTATTTTAGGTTTGATTTGAAACAGGTTGATATTGAACTGCCAGAGGATTTACCCTTAAAAGAAGCACACACCATAGGAGAGACCCTGCAGATCAAGCTTGAGAAACTTCCAGATGTTGAGCGGGCATTTGTTCATCTAGACTTCGAATGTGATCACAAACCAGAGCACTCAGTTCTCAGCAAACTGCCCAACAATCAGTCTTGAGCTCAAGTTAAAGGTCCATGCATAAGAAATTCAAATTTCTGTAGCTGAGCCTTTGTTGTGCTTGTTTGAACGGCATTTTTTATCACATGAAAATGAGAACTCTAACTTCCCAATTTACTTTCGTAGAAAGTAAAAGTTTTCTTGCTTGGTCAAACTTAAGTCTGAGAGGCTCCAATGGTTTTGTTATCCGAAGTAAAAGTGTAAAAGAACACCATGGGGTAGTTTGCTTTTATTAAAACTCATTCTCTTACTAAAAGATAAAGGCTGATACGGCAATCATGATGTTGGCAATCTTCCATCAATTTTAAACCAACAACATTTTCCAAGTAGTTGAGGGTTAGGCTTTTGCAACTCGTGATAAGCTTCAAAATGTTTGTACTATTTGGATAGTGATTAGTGAATCATCCATTCTATAATATTTTTCTTATCAAGATCATTCCCATCCAGTAAAACTTTTTAATGATAAAAAGAGAGATGAAAGATCAACCCAAATAAAATTTATTCGATGACGAAATATGTTGTTTTGTTCACCTCGGACAGATGTTTTATTCTGTGTAGCATGTAGTCATGTAGACATTTTTTGGAACACAATTGTTTGTAGATGGTTGAAACTCAACAATTACCTCAACCAACCCAAATTGGTTTAAGATATATTTACAGAACACCCTGACAGAAATATTAAATCATACGGATGCCGAAATGGCTTGAATGTGAATCTTATTCCCAAGACATCTTGGAAGTAAATTGGATACACAATTCATATATGAGTTATATTATTTGGATTATTATCCATATGACACATCTCATTTATCATTGGAATATGTAGACCTTACTTGAACGTGTGACATCCTATACATTATAAGGACAAATAACATCTTTCTTCATGACATATACATATAACTAAATGCATTACAATTCGGACTGTAATCAATAGGAACACCTATTCACCAGGTAAAAACATACATCACAATGAACTTCCTTAATCCTTACTGCTAACTTGCCTAAGCAGTAGCTGGCAAGAAAGCTCGTCCAGGCTGATGATTTGCCAAAGGTTCATGGCACCCAAGAACCTTCAAAGGACAAAAAACAAAAACTCAGTCAATCCACTAATCTATATACTAAATAGTAAGAATCTCAATGCTCCCCAACTAAGTAAAAGAGCTCATAAGACCAACCTATTTAACAAACCATGAATCACATTGCTGCAATTCTTTTCCAAAAACACATAAGCTTAGTTATATATCAGTGAAGACAAACCTTGGCATTGACACCATCCGGTACAATTCTGTTCTCAGACTTCAACTTCAAAAAGTCAGCACGGCTGAACTTAGTAAATCCCCTAGAAATTAGAAGACGGCTATTAAGTGAGCAGGCATGATTAATAAATAAAAGGGTAAAAATAAAAAAAGCAAACACGCTTAGCATTAATAGAATTACCACTGGCAGAAGATAGCACAGAAGCCTCCAAAAAGTTCTCAAATGTCTTTTCTCCTTCAAACAAAAAGCTCACATAAGGGATCAAATTTTTCGTGAGTTTCTTCCTTTTGCTTCCCTGGAAGTGATATTTACAAATAAATTAATAGTGTGCTTGGTTTTTGTTGTTATTTTTTATTTTTATTTTATGTTTTCGCTTTGTTTTTGGAAAATTTTAAAACACAAAAGATAAGAAATGAGAATAGAGAACAAAAACGATACCCAAACAAAGTCCGAGTTTGGACTGTAGGCGATCCTATTTCATGATAACTATCATTAATAAATCCAACTAGTGATCGCATCTTGCCTTTGTTACGCTTCCACTTGCCTAATTTCAGGTACATCATTTAACAATCAACTGAACAACAATCAATTCAACACTCCGTGCATATAACTACTGTTTCATTCTTTTGGTGTATGTGTGTGCGTTTCCTACTATCTTCATCCACTTTTAACTGCCTTATAGAGAATCAACAAATGTTAGTATACTAAACTCACTGTATCTAAAATATATTGTTTCTAATATATCAAATCTTTGCTGATTCCCAATAAAACATTAAAGTGGATGGGGAGTAAAATTTTACTCCATAAGAAAAGAGTATTTTTAACATCTACTTAAATTCTATTACACTTGCATGACATATATCATGCAGTTAAGAGTTTCTACAATCATGTTAAATGACTACAATCAACATAGCGTGTTTAAATTGTGAGTGAAATTTTAAATTGGTTCTTAAAAGAGTTGTGGGACACCAATATAGTTGTATCACAATAGATAACTTAAAACACTTCACCAATGATTTGTTTGGGTTTTCCTCACTAGTGGCACGATTTTCCACGTACCCTTTGACTTGGGTAACACCGGCTAATCCAAGGCTTGATACTTGTGTGAATCGACACGAGTTGATTTTTCATCTAGGTTTGTTTGAGTTGTATCAACTTTGATTTAAAAATAAAAGAATAATGCTTAGAAGTAGTTTCAACCGAAGCCAACTTCTATCCAAATGTAAAATAATAATAATAGTAGTAATAACAATAAGAATAAATAATTTTTCAACTACTAAAAGAAAAGATAAATAATGTTTTTAGCAATATGTTAATATCCAAGGGCCAGCAACCATATTGACATATTCGAGTAATGTCTACATCTGTTTTGGTCATTGAAGTTCATAATAATTTGTCACTTTGCCAATTATAGCAAATTATAAGGTGGACTCAAATTTTTGGATTCATCATTAATCCTTTATTATTAGCCATTAGATTATTGTTATTTTTATTAGATCCTTTATCCAATAAATAATAATAAATGCTGATGACGACGCAAGATAAAAGATCCCCCTATAAAACTCACTGACAATTATATGTAGACTAGAAAGCCGTTGCCGAACAAAGTTATGTACCACCAAAATTGGTGATCCATGCTAAATAATTTATTAACTGAATCGTGGAATTGGTCCAAAAATTAGATTTGTATCGTAATGTTGGTCCTGCTCCTGCTCAAACATAACGTGAGGCAAGGAAAATGCTGCTTCTATTTGTCTTTGCGATAGCTCTACATTGCTATTTTCTGTATACTGATTCGGTTTCTGCATTATTTTAAAACAAAAAGTCGTTTAAGTTACGAAAATCTTTTAGTACAATTTTATTGTTAGGTTTGGTGAAAATTTGGTTGTTTTGGAAGTTCTTGTTTTACATAAAAGAGGAATATAATTTAAGCAAATGAAAGTCACAGCATGATATACATTTAAATGAAAAATAATAATAATTTCTTTGCACTAATAGTGTAAAAAAGATCCAATTATGCATTGTAATATTAATAAAAGTTGTTATGTTTCACAATTACTATTTAAAAAGATATGCAAATGAAATGATTTTGTTGAATCACAGAATGCATGAAAATTAAACCAACAAACAAACAAAAAAAACTATTTATGTGGAATATGTGTTTTCAACTCTTCAATTTCTCTATTTGTTATTAGCAATGCACGGTATAGATGCAAATTACGAAATGAGATCTTGCGAATAGGACAGGGGTCCGAGTGAGAAGGAATTCAACTCTAAATTAAAATAATGCAAATAATTTATACTAACAAAAACGACAATTTTTATAAAGCACGAGGTATTATTGAGATATGTTTCTTGTATAATAAAAAATATCAATTTTATTATAAACAACTACTCACAATCTAATAGTAGACTTTCACTTCCTCAAATAAATTAGCGCTAAAAAAAACAAAGTTCACTTCATCCCACTCCTACTATGTTAATTAAAAAAAAAACTAATCTCCCTCAAATAAACTTTGCGCTAAAAAAACAAAAACAATAGCCCACAGTCTATAAAAAAAAAAGTATAGCCCACAATTAATACTTATGATACTCTTGGCAAATCGGTACATCGCCAAAATAATAAAAGAAATAAAATACTCCATTTATGTAATCCTTCTTCCAAATCTACCCAGGTCCTCCATTTGTCACCCTTAACAACATTACTGCATATGCCTTAAGTTTTCGTACAATATAATAAACTTAGTATTATTATATAAAAAAATTCCATCTCAAGGTAAAATCATTGTTTGAACTTTGAATCCTATGTCCATCTAAGAAAATTCATTAAATATACAGGAAGAAAATATTAAGATTTTATTTATATATATCTTCAAATCATTATTAGCATGCGGAATCTATTTCACTCTAATCAATAATTTTGTTTACATATTTGTCATGACATCTCTGGAGAGCGCCATAACAAAATAATAACAAAAATTATTTCTAAAAGGAAATAGATTTAAATATGGAATCGTTACCAATTTTAATTATAGAAAAAATTGAATTTTTTTTTGATTTGATCAAAACTGGTCTTTTAAAAGATATTTGAGTTTCGAAGTCTAGTAATGATTAGAGAATAATGAAAACTTAATCTCGTGGACCTAATACATCCGTATAAATACGGTTACCCTAGAGGTTATTAGCTTATTATGCAAATTAATTATTTATAACTTGATAATATTTATTTTTCCCCAAAAATTTCAATTATGTATAAAAATAAGATAAAATAAATTAAAGAAAAGAATACTAAATAAAAAAAATGTAAAGAAAAGTTAATTTTAACTTGATAATTGTTGGTTAAGCCAATGTATCTTCAGATGCAATGAAACTTAAAACCACTTCATTCTTATAGAAAATAAGTGTTTGTTGAATTGATTTTATTAAAGAAATAAAATAAAAGAATTCTACTTTTGTACAGGATTTAGGATAGCATAAAGTCATAAACTATACAATAAATCATTTCACTCTTGTGAAACTTGAGAATAATGGATCACACATCAACATGACAAGTTGACACAGAAATGTGTGTGGATTGATTGATTTTACTCATGAAAATAATTTTATAAAAAAATCCACTCTTGCACAGAATTTAGGATATCATTGGTTATACAATAAACCATTACACTCTTATAAAACTTGAGGATGATGAATCATACATTAACATGACAAGTTGTCATGTGAAACAGAATGTGTGTGGATTGATTTTACTCATGAAAATGATTTTATAAAAGAATTCACTCTTGCAAAGAATTTAGGATAGCATTGGCTATATAGTAAACCTTTACTCTTTTGTGAAACTTGAGGATTACAAATCATACATCAACATCACAAATTGTTGCAATTTAAAAAATATTTTTTCCCAAAAAATTCTAAAATAATCAAACCTTTTTTTTTTTTTTTTGAAAAATGAACCTAAACAGCCTATACTGAGAAAAAGATAGTGTAGTCCAAAACATCCCATTTACAAAGACAAAGCCCAGACCCCAAACCAAACAAACCCAAGTAAAACCAAATCCCAAGAAAAAGAGACCCCAAAAAATGAGTGGCCCAAAAGCAGAATCATGTAACCTGAACCCGAACAGAAGGAAAAAACATTTTGACCATTTCACACGCAAGATTGGGAAAGGAAACAAGGGGAAAGAAGCTGCACCATATAGAAGCAGTGACGGGAAAGGCTTGGAGGTCGAGGCCGACGGTACAGGGACCGCCATGCCCTCCAGCGGCGACGGAAAATACTGGATCGCGGTTGTGATGGCGGCTGGCTTCACCGGGCTTCGCGGATTCCACGGCGACAGCAGCAGCGCCGCGGCGGCACCGTGTTGGGCTGGTGAAGGTTGCGGCTGCTCATGGTGGCTGACTGGTGGTTATGTGTAATAGCGGATTTTGGTGGCTATGGGTTTTGGTTTTCAGGCGAAGATTTCTGGGTCACGGCGGGTGTAGGCAGTGGTTGTGTGGTTGAGGTGGGTCATTGTTATTGCGGCTGTGATGATGATTGTGGCGGTTGATAATGAAGGCGATGGAAGAGAATAATGGTGATAGTGTTTGTTGTGTTATGATAAATCATTTGTAATAAAAAGTTTTTAATGAATTGAAGTCAATATTTCTTTTTTTCTTTAGCTTGATCCAATTTCTTGTGATCAAGGGGCGATGGTTCAAGTTCTTTAGATTCTTTTCCATACTATTCCATCAAATTAGAATCCATGGTGTTCATGGGTTTGAAGGGATGCGGTGAATGACCAAGGATGATGGTTGCCTTGCAGGATGATGGGTGAAGCTGGAACAGATGTTTGTCCCCAGGTTGTCTATGATCTAAATACTGTTGACGGTGCCGGGCCCTGCGATGAGGGATTGTCCCTTCTGATTTTGATTGACTATTTATTTATAAAATTTTTGCGTAAAGAATGATTTGAAAACTAATTAATTAGGATTTCATAATTGAAATTTCAGTTAAGATTTTGATTGAAAAATATTTGACACAAACAAAATTTTGTTATTTTGCAATTTTTTTATATAAAAAATATTCAAACAAAATTTGATATTCAAAATATCGTTATTGAATAAGGAGCAAAATTGGACTAAAAATAAGCAATATTGTTACACAATAAAAAATTATTATTTGAATCTATGATAGAAATTATAATCACCCATATAAAAAATAAAAAATAACCTATTCCTTCATTCAAAATTGAATAATAAATATGTCATACCATTTTGACAATTATAAACTAAAATAAATTTTTTTATTATTTAATATTTATACTAAGAAATAGACATTACAAAATATAGAAAAAGAAAAAAAATTGCAAAAGTGATAGATATTTAAAAAAGAAATCTATACATGTATTTATTGTGTGCAAATATAATTTCACTTGTCAAGTATATCATTTAATTTAATTGAGTTGAATTGAATTAATAAAATTTATATATATTAGTTACTTTATATATATATATATATATATGTCATATATAATGATTTTAAGTTGGCATGCATCATCATCATCCTTCATCTTTGGCTGTGCATGGGTGACCCCTGACTGAAGATAACAACACACATCATTCATTCATGGACGGCAAATCGAACGGTTCCGATTCGACCACGAAGGCACTGCTGCTCCCCAGGGATGATCGCACGTCCGCCACCGAGAACAGCGGCCGGAGAGGCCGTCTCAGTCGCCGGTACTCGGTCAACTCCCTCAGGACCGCCTTCATCTCCAAGCTTCCCGAAAAAATCCGTTCTTCCCTCAACTCCGAGTCTCCTTACGATCTTGATCTCTCCTCCTCCTCCGCCTTAACCCCAGGTCTCCCTCCCTCTCTCTCTCTCTCTATCATATATATATATATATATATATATATATATGGTTGACGTTAAAAGAACAGTTAAAGTCATATGTTTTTGTAGTCTCGATCATGTTTGAGACATGTGAATGTGAAAACTTAAGATATGTCCTTTAACTTTCAATTTTTATTTTTAATCTTTCAGTTTTAGAATTTGTGAAAATTCGAATTTTGAGTTTTTCTTTCACAAGTTCTAAAAAAATCTAAAACTCAAACCAAGAAGCTGCTGTTGGAAGAGTTGTATGGGGTATTGAGTTGACTCAGCTCGAGTTAGATTAGTTATAGTTTGGCTGAAAAGTAATATGAACTAGCTGGCCCTGACAGAGTTGTCTTGCATATGACAAGTAACAGATTCCAACTCAGCTGCTCATCTCTGCAGTAAATGTGAAATTCTCACAGTAAATGTTCTATGAGCTCGAAGGTTTACTTTATCTTGAACTAAGGTTCTGTTGTGCTCACTCTAGATTTCTTTTATATATATATATATAAAAAGGTAATATGAACCAACTCAACTCAAGCCAAATTAGTTAGATTTACGTTATTGGTGAGTTGGACAAAGGGGAAAAAAAAATTCACATGTTGGTGTTAAATTTTGTATAGAGTAATTTGTCAGGAGATATGTAATTGTATGATATCATGCTCACAAAATTTCACATCAGTCTGTACAATATATACGGAACCAGTAATGTTCTACTGTTGTCAAACGGTCTATTTTTTTATTTTTTATTTTTTGTTGTGTGTGCTACTTTTGGCATTTTGTGTGGCATCATCTTGTCAATGATTGTAAACTTTTGTACAGTATCTCTAGTCGGTGTAGAGTTAATTTTTCCTTCTTTTTGTTAAGTGTAATGTTTTATCAGTAATGAAGGAATTATACTAAGGAAGGTTGTAACTGCTGGTAAGCAATTTTGACCCATTAAGATGAGGATGCTTTTCTATGGTAACGATATTCTATGGTCTACATAAAAAATATATAATCATAAGAATGTCTTAGAATTACATGCTGTAATGTGTTCTTGAATGGCACACTTTTCTTCTTAAATATATATTTATATTTATTTATTTTTACTTTGAAATTTGAACTAACATGTTCCAATGTTTATAGGGGAGAAAGAGTACTATGAAAGGCAATTTGCTACTCTAAAATCATTTGAGGAAGTTGACTCCATAGTGATATCTGACACCCGTCCTGATGATGATGACGAGGAGCAGGCTCAACAAGAAAAGGCAATGAAGATTTCCAACTATGCAAATATAGCTTTATTGATATTAAAGGTGATATTTCATTTGAAGTTTCTACATATTCAATTATCTCTCCTGGGATCTGTTCTAGCTAGAAAAGGCATGATTTGGAATTTGAATGAGCCACCACATTTAGGTTCTATTAACTCGTGGTCTTAACAGGATTCACTTCAAACTAGCTAGTGACATTTCAGGTGAAGCAGTTGCTGACAGTTGATTACTTGGACTTCTTTTTTTATCATTAATTAGCTCCTTGCATTTTTTTCTTTTGGTTCTACTTGCTGAAAATCCTTCTGTTGAAATAACACTATGGATATCCATATCTAGATTTTTGCCACAGTAAGGAGTGGGTCAATAGCTATTGCAGCATCAACATTGGACTCTCTGCTTGATCTCATGGCTGGTGGCATACTTTGGTTCACTCACCTCTCAATGAAGAACATAAATATCTACAAATACCCAATTGGAAAGTTGAGGGTTCAGCCAGTAGGCATAATCATCTTTGCTGCTGTCATGGCAACACTTGGTAAGTCAAACTGACTCTATTCCTAGTTTCCACAATGTTAGTTCTGTTGTTACTTACACAATGTCACATAGCTTAAAGTGTTTCCTCTTCCTTGGATGTTCAAGCTATAAATATTTTCATTTAAGTAAAATATTTACATCAAAGTTTGTGTCATTTTTTTTTTTTTTGAGTTGATGGATGTCTGATTCAGATAACAAAGTTGGACTTGTGTACAAAATTTTCTCAACAAAGATCATATTTGAATCTGAATATACATCTATACCTTATGCTTAATGCAAACAATTATCCAAGAGACATAGCCAAGCCTGTTATTGTGATTATAGGACTCAGTTCAGAATACATTATTCAAGTCTGAATTCTTGTATCATATCCTTTGTAGTGTAGCACTCTGTAACAGCTACAAGAACTAGCTCTATATATTGTACATTCAAATCATCATGTTGGTAACAACTCTTTTCATCAGGTCTGCTTTCTCTGTAGATCTATGGAACCTTATATGCATTGAATTTCTCTGCTATCACCCTTGTCTACACAATCTAAAGACCATATCCTCTTGCAAATTAATATTGAACAGAATTTCATAATGGATAGGCTTTCTTGTTGCTGAAATTAAGGAAAGTATTAAGCTTTAGATTATAGCTGTTGACAGGTCATAGGCCAAGATAAAAGCCTCAGTTTACCAATTAGACATAAATCAGAAGAACTATCGCAGCCTGCAGACACTGTATCTGGCCTGAGGCTTTTTATACCTTACATAGCATTCTTTCTCCACAAAGAACTGACTGCACATAGCTTTTTTGTCATTCTTAAATGATAGAACTTGAACAGTTGAACCTGATTTTGTTCATGAAGTGCAAGATAAAAAGTGAACTTAGCATATTTAAGTCTCGGTTCAAATATTCTCCCAAATCTTTCATGATTGTGGTTAGATTCCTCCATTTTAATTTTTTTTCTCTTGTATTACTTTTCAATTTTCAGTTTTCACAAAACCATTCTTGGAGAGTACTAAAAAATATTTGTACATTGACACAAATTACATGCCACATCTATTTCATTTTGTTACAGGCTTTCAGGTATTAATCACGGCGGTAAACCAACTAATCGAAAACAGTCCTTCTGAAAAGATGACTGCTGAACAATTAATATGGTTGTACTCTATTATGATATTTGCAACGGTGGTGAAGCTTATTCTCTGGTTTTACTGTAGAACCTCATCAAACAAGATTGTCCGTGCCTATGCAGATGTATGGATATTTCTTTCTGATATTTTCTTTATGAATTGAATCATAACACTATTGAACCGCATAAAAAATGCCAACATGCAGGATCACCACTTTGATGTTGTAACAAATGTGGTTGGATTAGTAGCAGCTGTTCTTGGTGACAAATTTTACTGGTGGATTGACCCGGTTGGTGCTATTTTGCTTGCAGTATACACTATTACAAATTGGTCCCACACTGTTATGGAAAATGCAGGTAATTCATCTCCTATATCCTTATCAGAATTTCAAATAGCAAAGTGTTGCAACTTACAAGTATGCCCATTAGACAAAAACAGAACTATATATTGAGCATTTGCAGCAAAGTCTATCGTTTCTGTTGGGAAATTGCGATGAAAATTCAGTGTTGTCCTGGAATCACACATCACATCAATTCTTAAAAGTAGATTTGTTTTTAGCCTATTTTTCTGCTTCTACCAGTTCTCTTAAGGTTACTGTCAGTCAAATGCAAAGTAGTTTCTAAGACTTCACTGAGATGAAAAACTTTGTTTTTTGGTCAGCTGTGTAAGATTGGATACTGGTTCTTTGTCACTTTAATATTAATAAAATCAGCAGCCCTTTATTTTTCATTATCTTATACTAGTGCAAAATTAGTTAGCCAAACTAGTATTTAGCATCATTTTCATAGAATCATACTTAAATTTGCTGCAGATCCGAAAGCCAGTATTGAACAGAATCATAAACACTGTTTTATCATTTGCTATCTAGAAACAGATATTAAATAAAATAGGAAGATGTTAAAATAGTATTGACAATTAAGATATTTAATGTAACTGGTTGTTCTTTTAGCTCCAATGTTTTTTATGAAAAAGGTGTTGTATGTAAACAAAGTAGTGCCTATTTATTCTGATTCTGTATAACTTCTATGCAGTTTCACTAGTGGGACAATCTGCGCCTCCAGAAGTTTTACAGAAGCTGACTTATCTTGTTATAAGACACCCTCAAGTTAGGCGTGTTGACACTGTCCGTGCATACACATTTGGCGTTCTATATTTTGTGGAGGTATGTTGTATTAAAAATAAAATTGCAGTAACACTTTAGCTTACCCCCCCCCCCCCCCAAAAAAAATTTCTTAAATCATTTAATTGAAAATTCTCTATTATTAATGACAAAGTACTGATAAGACACTTACCTGCTTGATTTCCATTTGAAGTGCTCGATTGAACGAGAATTATTTGTTTCCAAAACAAACTTGGCTAATATTTATTTTTCATTCTAGTGAATACAAATTATATTTATATGTATGATACGCCGATAAAAGCACCTTATAGTGTTTGTGAAAGTAAACTAGTAAAGTATGTGCAAAGTCTTTGTAGAGATAAAGACCCTATGCCTCATTATTTTAGGTTTGATTTGAAACAGGTTGATATTGAAGTGCCGGAGGATTTACCCTTAAAAGAAGCACACACCATAGGAGAGACCCTGCAGATCAAGCTTGAGAAACTTCCAGATGTTGAGCGGGCATTTGTTCATCTAGACTTCGAATGTGATCACAAACCAGAGCACTCGGTTCTCAGCAAACTGCCCAACAATCAGTCTTGAGCTCAAGTTAAACGTCCATGCATAAGAAATTCAAATTTCTGTAGCTGAGCCTTTGCTGTGCTTGTTTGGACGGCATTTTTTTCACTTACAAATGAAAATTGGGCTTCCCAATGTACGTTGGTAGAAAATAAGAATTTTCTTGCTTTGGTCAACCTTAAGTTTGAGTAGCTCCAAAGTTTTTGTTATGCGAAGAGTAAAAGAACAGAATACGGTAGTTTTCTTATGTGAAAACTCAAATCTCTTGCACAGATAAAATCTGATACCGCAACCATGATGTTGGCAATCTTCCCATCAATTTTAAACCAATAACATTTGAAAGTAGTTGAGTCAGGGTTAGTCTTTTGCAACTCGTGATAAGCTTCAAAATGTTTGTACTATTTGTATGGTGATTAGTGAATCGTCCATCTCATAATATTTTTCTTATCAAGATCATTCCCATGCAGTAAAACTTTTTAACGATAAAAAGAGAGATGAAAGATCTACCCAAATAAAATTTATTCGATAATGAAATGTGTTGTTTTGTTCAGCGCGGTGAAGAACTGTTATATTTTAGTTTGTACATTAAACTCTTTACATAAACTTCATATGATTTCACCTCATGCAGATGTTTTACTCTGTTCTAGCATTTAGACATTTTTCGGAACACAATTGTTTGTAGATGGTTAACGCTTAACAGTTACCTCAACCTATCGATATTGGTTTAAGATATATTTACAGAACAACACTGACAAATATATTAAATCATACGGATACCGAAAGGGCATAAACGTGCATCTTTCATGCCCAAGGCATCTTGGAATAAAATTGGATACAAAATTCATACACATACATATGACAAAATGCAGACCTAAACAGAGTGCTATAATTACAGTTCAAACTGTAATCAGTAGGAACACCTATTCACCAGGTAAAAACATACATGACATATTCAATGAACTTCCTTAATGCTGAATGGCCTAAGCAGTAGCTGACAAAAATGCTCTTCCAGGCTGACGATTTGCCAAAGGTCCATGGCAGCCAAGAACCTTCAAAGGACAAAAACAAAAATTAAGTCAATCCACTAATCTATATACTAAATAGTAAGAACCTCAAAGCTCCCCTGCTAATTAAGTAAAAGAGCTCATAAGACAAATCCATTCAACAAACCATGAATCACATTTCGGGAATTCTTTTCACAAAAACACATATAAACATAGTTATATATCAGTGAAGACAAACCTTGGCATTGACACCATCCGGTACAATTCTGTTCTCAGACTTCAACTTCAAATAGTCAGCACGGCTGAACTTAGTAAATCCCCTAAAAATTGAAAGACAACTATTAAGTGAGCAGGCATGACTAATAAATAAAAGGGTATAAAAAAGGCAAACGCACTAAATATTGATAGAATTAACACTGGCAGAAGATAACACAGAAGTCTCCAAAAAAAAAATAGCATGCCTCTAAGTATTGGATTCAAAGATATGAATTCTAAATCATTTTGTATTGACAGAACCTACAGTTTTGACCATTTAGTACAATCAAGAAGCCACAGACATTTGTACAAAAATTTAGCCACTGAGAGTTAAACACACTACACCTTTAACCATGAAACCCTTTTTTAACCAACAATCTACTCATTCTTAAACATTTCTCTACCTACTGTTAATCACCAGAAGTAATGCCCACAAAACCTTTCTAGATTGATGGTTAAGTAAAGTTATTGGTTAAATATGTCCACTTGGGCTAATGAAGGTGATGTGAGCTAATTTGTGCGCATGTCATTAGCATTATTCTTTGTATAAATGAATAAACCAAGTCGACAAGTAGGCAAATATAAACAGTTCTTAAGAAATTCAC
Source organism: Dalbergia oliveri (assembly GCA_030441495.1). Taxonomy (NCBI): domain Eukaryota; kingdom Viridiplantae; phylum Streptophyta; class Magnoliopsida; order Fabales; family Fabaceae; genus Dalbergia; species Dalbergia oliveri. The sequence goes on from JAMLFY010000001.1 coordinate 5,272,019, forward strand.
AAGCAACCCAAATTGGAAACACCTAACTAACCAAAAAACCATGGTCTTATACTGCAACCACAATTGCAGCCTCAATATTGTTGCCGAGACAGTACCAAGGGACATACGCACATATAAAATGATGGGTCATATAAAAATTTACGTGAAACTTATTGTTATGCTTATATATTATATTCACTCATATTACTTAAATTTTCCAAATCCATCACTCACTGCATCAATTGCTTTGCAACCATATGCAAGTAATCAACAAACAAGGGGTTAAATTGATGGGGTCATGTAAAAATCACGTGAAACTTATTGTTTTGTTTATATATTATATTTTCTCCCATTGCCTAAATTTTCTAGATCTGTCACAGACTCCATCAACTGAATTGCAACAATATGCAAGTGATCAACAAACAAGGGGTTATAAAGAAGCTCACCACTTCCTGCTGACAATGATCTTCTGGCGGCCAGGGAACTTGAACTTGGCACGGCGCAGAGCTTCCTGAGCATGGTGGCTGCTACTATCCTTACACCGAACAGAGAGCAGCACCTGGCCAATATTAACCCTTGCACAGGTCCCCTGTGGCTTTCCAAATGCACCCCTCATCCCTGTTTGGAGCCTATCAGCTCCAGCACACGACAGCATCTTGTTGATCCGCAAAACATGGAAAGGGTGCACCCTTACACGCAGGTGGAAAGCATCCTTTCCTGCGAATTTTGCCATGTACTTGTTGCAGGCAATGCGAGCAGCCTCCAGTGCCTCACTGGAAACGTTTTCTTTTTCCCATGACACGAGGTGGACGCAGAATGGGAACTCGTCCACACCTTTTTTCTTCATTCCAACATCATAGATTCGGATTTTGGGGTCTGGTACACCACGGCAGAACCGGGATTTTGGGTATGGCTTGTTCTTTATTTGTCTGTAACACCTCGCTGGTCCTGAAAACATAGTCAAAATCAAAATCAGTTTCGGAAAAATCAGAAATCACGTTGGATTTCGATTCTGTGTAACAATAGAGAAATATATACACACAGATAGAGGGGGAGGGAAGGGATCAACTGAGCTGAGATTAGCCCACAACTACATAACATATTTTCAACATACTTTATATATCATACACATCATGCTAAAAATCATCAAGTTACCCTCATTGTTCATAACCAGCACATTATGTTACATACAATAGTAAATGCATAATATAATACATGATGCATATATAACTCATCTAATAAATGAGCTCAAATCGTCAACTCAAACTTGAATCACGAGTTGGCCTGACTATTCCGATGTAGAAAAGCAGAAAATAAGAAAATTGTATTGCTGAAAGAGTGAAGGATCTAATTTCCATGCACAAACGATGTAAAGGTTTTGGTATTGCCACATTACATCAGCTACAACAATTGACTATCTCATCTACTACTTAAAAAGTCGTGCAAATAAAAAAAATTATTAGATGACCATGTAGAAGCGTACTTCAAAATTAAACTCTTAAGTGAAAACGTGTTTTGGAAAGAGGATTGCTAAAATTGGTTGGAGAATTTCAAATTGAAGCAAGAAATGCGCGAGAAATTGCGAAATTGAAAGGGAATGGAAACCAAAGAAGGGATCGGAAGAAAGAGGCTTTGGATGCTTACTTCTCCCCATGGTTGTGAACTTCTTTGTTGTGCAACGAAGATGAAAAACACTCGAAAATGGAGAAAGCATGGGAGAGGGTGGTGATGCTTATATACGCTACGGTGTGGGCGCAAGATAGAATTTTTCACGCGTTTCTTTTTCTTTGTTTGGGTCAAAACTGAACGCGGTGTTACGTATGGGCTTGCGTCATGTTTGTTTGCCATTGGATTTAAGTAGGCCCCCCCAGTTTTTGGGTCCAAGGAGAGGCCCAGAATGTTTGAGAATGTGGGTAGCTTGTTGGACCCGATGTTGTTAGGCCTAATTACTGCCTCACAGTCGGCAAATATTCGATTTATTTATTTATGACGTATCCTAGTCGCAGTTGTTTCTTTTTTCTTTGGTTTTCAGGGTATCTACTGCATGACTAATCCTTTCAAGTAAAGTCTTTTAAGGAAGTAAACATCTGGATAGAAGACCCATTTTATATCCTAGACACTATAATATATTGGCAAAGTATCATATCTTTGTTTAGATATTTTATTTTTATTAATTCTTTAGATATAAAGAGAAATGATGCATCGTGTGACTGAAATCTCCTAATTCAAAATTTCACTCATGTATTAAATAGTCATTAGATATTGTGTAAATCACAATTCATGTCTTTGCGAGTAAAATTTTCAAATTAGGAGGGGGCGGTTGTTAGGTTGATTGTTAAGAGGATATATCATTACTCAAATTAAAAAAAAAAAAAACCAAAGTGATGAGTAGGTTATCAATTCGTTATTTAATTATTTTATAATAATTTGAAGGCAGTTTATTTTATTGTTGAATTCTGATCACTCTAAAAAAACCAATGGGTTGCATATTAATTTCTTTAAATTGATACATAAACAAATATACCATGATCTATTTGTGTAGTTCCGATTGAACAAAAAATAAAGGGAGAATGAGTTGAACAAAAGATGAAAAAATTAAAAACAAAAAAGCCAAGGCTCATTTATTTATGTAGTGATTCAAATCATCTACAATATCAATAGTGACCCATGTACCTTACCTCTTTACAAATTATTAACCGAATGAGGTAGTTTGTTAGCTACTTAATTACCTAACTATAATATCTTTTTTTTTATCGATCTAACTATCATATCTTTGTAAAAGAAAAAGTATTTTAAGAATGTACTCAGAGCTAATATGGCTCCTTAGCAACTTTTATTTAAAAAAAAAAGACACAAAGACATCCTTACAATTATTTAAAGATTAAATCCTTAGGGTATGGTCGGTAGGAGGGTTAAATGAAAATAACTTTTCCACAATTGAATTCTATATGTAAAATTACATAAAGTTCAATCATAAAAAATTTATCTTCATGTTTACCTTCCAACAAAACATAGTCTTAATGTAGATATAAGTCTCAAGAACCCAAGTATGTAATTCCAAAAGTTTCACCCCATGATTTGAATAAACTGCCTCAAAAAGTGAATTCAAACATGTTTGACAAGTGCTTGATTTGAAGAAATAATGGCTTCTTTGTTTTTCCAAAAAGTTGTCTCAAACAAAAATTATTATAAGCAATTTTGAACACAAAATAAGCTAATCTAAAACACACACACTTTCCCAGAACTTTTGCAGCAGCATCATAACTACTACTACCCTTGAATGGTGTACAAAATCGATATATTATTTACCAGCCAGTGCTCTATCAGTTTATTAGATTGTACTAAGAAAAGAATGTACAAAATGAAGAAGAAATTTAGTAACATATAGTTTCCTTATTCAATTCACAGTATAATGACATCCTCACACTACGTGGACCATGATTGCCAGAGCTAATCCTTCTCAAATTTCTACCTTGGCTTGATGCTTGGTATTACTCCACTAACAAGGTCACTTCCTGACACATCTCCTGATACAAAAGGAGTCTTTATGCCGGAGGATGAAGACGGTGTACTACTGACTAACTTTCCGGAATCGCTGGTTATAGATTCGGCTTTCCGGGTATCTGAATCCGGCATCATGGACCATATGTTTTCGAGCTCTCTAACCACTTCTACTATTTTAGGTCGCGCATCCGGCTCGTCTTCGCAACACTTCAAGGCCAAGGTCAAGAATTTCTCCACATGCTCGGATGGATAGGACCCCATACGGCCATCAATGACTGAAAATATCACACCAGATTGATATGCAACATTAACCTGAAAAAGGATTTAGAAATGTGTCATCCTCAAGCACCATGTTATGTTTCATATCATATGAGATAGGAATACATTTCAAAGGAAAATCAAATGGTATATAGTTATTTAGACTTATAAATTGATCCCCATATATCTTTTAGTTTATACCACCAAGATCCAAAGTTCACTGAACACCAGCTAATCTGGTATGGGAATCAACCCACTAAAGGATGGCCTAGTGCACAAGACTCCCACCTAATGGGTCTGAAGTAGATGTATGCAACCTTACCCCACAAGTGGAGAGACTATTTCCAAGATTTAACCCATGACCTCCAAATCACACTGCATCAATCAACCTTATCGTTGCGTCAAGACTCACCTCCCAAAGCTGAATGAGCCCACTATAAGGGTAAAATTCTCCCAAAGCTAATTTTTTCCATTCGTAAGACTTGAACCCTAGACTTTACTTGAGAGACAAAATTGTTGAGCTACTTGAACCAATCAAGTGTTGATTTGATCCCTAAAGAGGGGAGGAGGTCTCTTAACTCTTTTATTGAGGTGACAGGATTCAATTGGATAAGCAACACTCATGAACCGTAGGGCAAAGTATAACATTATGCAGCATAAAAGGAAAGGCAAATGTTTTTCATTTAGATTCTGTCAATGTACAAAAGAAACTATAAAAAAACAGAACTTTCCAACTCTTATCCATGTTTGACCCGATCACACTTGTTAGGGAATGTGGAGAGAAACTAAATCAAGCTCAAGATGTTAGCAAATACCTCTCTAACAATATTTTTGCCATGTGAGATTGGGTGCATCCCAGTCAAAAGTTCCAGAAACACAACACCAAGACTATAAACATCACTCTTGTCAGTCAACTTGTGAGTAAGGAAGTACTCCGGATCGAGGTAACCCTGCATATTTAAAACAGTTAAAAAAAATAGAGAAAAAAATTTATTGAAAATAAAATCAACTTCCAACCCCAAGACATACACACTGTAATTTTCTATCTAACCCTGTAATTTTACTTTGATAAAATTGAACCACATAATTTCAAAAAAGAAGACTGCTACAGGCCTGTTTGGTTATTGTTTCGTGTTTCCATTTTCTATGTTTTTAGTTTTCAGAATTGTGACGAAAATAATAAAAACTGTGAAAACAGTAAAATTCTATTTTTCAATTTTCATTTCCTATTTTCACTATTTCCTTTATAAAATTCTAAAAACAGAAAATACCAAAAAACAAAAACGGAAACCAAACAAAGAAATGTACTTATTCCATGCATGAGCAATTTTAACAAAAGCAAATTCAATCTTGAAAGCCTTACCGGGGTCCCCTTTACCACTGTAGATACATGACCAGGCACAATTCCTTCAAGATCAGGAACCGGGGCAAGCCCCGAAAGTCCAAAATCAGCCACTTTTGCAGTGAACTTAGAGTCCAATAATATGTTGCTGGCCTTAACATCTCGATGAAATATTGGAGGATCAGCTTCTGTGTGCAGATACATAAGACCTTTAGCTGATCCTAGTGCAATCTTCAATCTCATGGTGAAACTCAGAGGCTCTTTTGCTGTGACTGCAGTAAAACAAGTAAACAACAGTAAGCACACTCTTAAGAGAGAGACAACATAGAAAGAAACACACTTCCTGTAAAATAAGTTATCTAGATATCATTGTGCTCCAAATACAAACCAGATGGAGCAAGGAAAATTAACGTATTATCTGTTGTTACAAAGTTACCAGCAAAATGCAATGGAAACCTAATATACAAGTTCAGTAAATTAGATAATAACGTGTACCAGAAAGGTGATCCCTTAGCGTTCCATTTGACATAAATTCATAAACCAGCATCTGCAAGCATAAAGCCACAGTGTGGATGTAAGAAACTCAATACAGTCAGACAATGAAAGAAGATTTAAAGAGAGTGTCTAAGACCAAAATTATCAAACAGACAATGATAAAAAGAATAAGGACTTGGATACTAAACCTCCCAAGATTTAAGAAGTTTTATGTCACATCTAAATACCAAACAAACCATTGTTTCAATAATGAGTCTTCAAGAACACAAACTCAAAAACACCTGAATGATTCTTCTGAATGACCCTTCTTTTTATTTAATGTCATTCAGATGAAGCAGTTAATATGCATTTACAGCCTCTCTTAAATGAGATATTTCAATATCAGCTTTCATCATCATCCTAATTTTAGTATGATTCATATCCTCATGGAGTTAAGATGTGATAACAAGTCAATGAGATTTGTTGATTAAATTTTCTGACATTAAAACACAAAAGGTACCTGTTCACCTTCCTCGTCACAGTATCCGAGCAGAGAGACAAGGTTGCGATGATGTAATCTTGATAGTAATGATATTTCTGTAAGGAACTCCTTCTCACCTTGCAGTGATCCCTCCTGCGCACGTTTTATGGCAACAACAGTGCCATCAGAAAGAATACCTTTATAAACCTTGCCATAGCCCCCTTGTCCAACTTGAGCAGAGTAGCTAAAATTGTTTGTAGCAGTGGACATTTCTCCATAAGTGAAGGCCCTTACACCCTCAATCTTTATTGAAATCTTAGATGCTGTGAATAAAGAGAAGCATATGTTAAGAGGTTTTCTTTTATAAAACTCACTCTTTATAGCCAATCAGTTTTGTATCAACAAATTCATAGTACACAACTTCAGACAAATAGATCAAATTAAGTGAATCAAACTGAATCAAACATTAATATGTTTCTTATATTATTCATTAATTAATTAATTGCATATTATGTGTAAAGTTACTCTATATTATTTAAGTATTAATCAACAGAAATTCAAGAAAATACCAAATTATAATAGATAATTATTGTAGTAGATGATTAGATATCAAATATAGATCAGTTAAAAGGTAAAATAGCACGCAATGACATCAATACTTCTCACTATGACAGAGCCAGAGCCTCAGGCTCAGGCTCAGAGCACTTGAGACAAGTGAAGGAGCAAAATAACAATACACTTGCTGATTCATGATAAGGAACTCACCATGACGTCGTTTTGAAACTGCCTGATGATCTTTCAGCTTTATTCTTAATATAAGAAGTGTAACAATTGCAGATAACGTGACTGCACATGCAATTGACCCTAAGATTATGCCAACCAGAGCACCTGTACTTATCTTTTTTGAAGAGGAGGGGAAAATGACCACTGCAACAATCATGAGCACAGTGAGAACAACAACATGACAGTTTGCAAATATGATATTCAATATGGAAAAGTATGGTGCATATTGTGCATTGGCATATTCATTGATCAGCTCTAGCAACACGGTATCCAACTTTGACTAGATCTGTCTAAAGCTTCATATAACTTGAATGCAACACATATAATATACTCTTGAACAGAACATTGCATCCTGATGATACAATTTTCGTGAACTGCCACATACATCAGTTTTTTCAATTTTGGTATAGCATCTCTACATGCATTAAAATGAGCAAATCAGAATCTTCATTGAGGAATAACCAAACAGATATCAACTCATCCAATATGTCACAAATAAGAATATGTCAACAAAACTGATCTTTACTGATGCACCAGAACAGTCATGTACCATTTAGCAACAGAGGTAAAGCAAAAATTTCTGCCATGTTTACAAACTTTGAAAGCATGCATATGGCGAGGAAGCTAGTTTGTTGACATGAAGATGGAGAATCATGAGATGTGTGCAGAAAACATTAAACGAACAACCAAATCAATATGGATGAGAAAATTCATAACGTTCACCTAGCTAAAGAAAATGCAACCACATTTTGTTTTGACACTTACCATCCTTGTAGGGATCCAGGAGAGTGAACCCAATTAACTCATAAGGCCCAAACAAATCACTATCTGGAATGTTCCATCCTGTGAACATGCTTATGAGCCGTAAGAGCTCACTTCTATTGAAAATATGAGAGCTAGTGTTACCAGCATAAACGGGAAAAAGCTTCAAGTCCATTCTCAACCGTGGTCCTACTTGCCAATTAAAGCTAAATTGTAGCTGATTGGTATATATACTAAGACCATGAGTCAGGTAGTTCACGAATGTCTTCTCATATGGACGAAAATCTATAAATCCTGGACTTTTCAACCGATAACCAACCAGCAATGGGGCTGCACAGAAACAATCCACAGAGTATTCATAAGGAGGGGGGCATGATTGACTGGGACAGGAACCACTGGAGTTTGTTGAAACTAAGCCAGTTGTGTCATTGGCAGCATGTTCGAATCCACAGAACTGAACCAGGGATTTATTTGAGCATAGAGGATTCCCTTTAAGCCTGAATACATTAATTTTCAAATGATAATGTGACAAGATATGTATAAATGATTAAATATGTTACATTTAATGTTCAACAATTATTGACCCTCAGCAAAATCAGACTATTCTTTTGAACAAGGGTAACAAGAAGAAAAATGGTGCAATTCTAGAGTTTCAATTTGAACAATGAGTTTAGAACCGTACCAGATTGAGACATTTGGAGGAAGATTAGTACTGCCTAATATGCCAGTAAGGTTATTATTTTGCAACTGCCTGCAAGAATAGAAACAAATGCTAAGCATATCAGAAGTACAAAACTCGCTACTCAGTAGCATCTATGAAGAAGAAAGCACGAATTAATCAATGATATTAACATAGAAAAAATCCAAAATATGCATCAAGAATAACATATACAAATACACATGCTTCCAAATAAACATCTAAGTGACCAGAACTGTAGAATTTATCACTTCAGGTCTTACAAGAGAAATCTTTCAGTTCCATTCAAAGTCTTAGTCTGCCAAATGGTGGAAGAAACACTGCCATTCAATGAATTGTTTTCAAGTGACCTGCCACAGAGGATGATATGCTGTCAAAAACCATTTATTTCATAACATGATTGTTCAAAATAGAAATATGAAAAATAAATAACATCTTACTAAGAAATTCAAGGTACGATGTCCAAAAAGATAAGGAGATTGGCAGTAAATCTCATTTGGCATTTATATATGATACAATTTGATGTACTAGAAGCAACAATAAAACAGAAGAAAACTTACAATTGTTGAAGACGTGGAAGATCAGAAAAGTAGGATGGAATAGGTCCAGTGAGCTTGTTGTTTGATAAATCACTGCATGAATCCCCAGAAGTCAAAAACTAAATCATATTCTGTAGAATTAACCCAACAATTTACCATAGGAGAAAAATAGCCACATATGTAATACAAATAATTAAATGCAAGATCAAGAGATGTCATCTTATTTAAACTATAGAGACTCTTACATGGTTGTGATATTTTCAGCAAGCTTATTAGGAGGAATTGATCCGTTCAACTGGTTGGAGCTGAGGTCACTGAAATATGCACAAATAACAGTCAGTGAAACAGTTACATACTGCATTAGACTTTCTTTTAATCATCTACGTCAGAATCTTCACTGTCAGAACATTCACTCCACATAATACAAAATCCTATATTTAAACTACATAAACCGAGTTCAATGAAGATGAGACAACTGAGCTTACAGATAACCAAGCTGTGGTATCCTGCTTAAATCAGGAACTGGTCCTGTCAAGTTGCAATTCCTAAGACTCCTGATAAAGTCAAGCAACCAATAACATCATATAGATGGTCAACCTGGACATCAAACCCTTCTTCTGACCAAACTAACAAATGCGATTGTGATAAGAAATTTTATTTAGCAGAGGAAAGGAGAAAGTAAAAAGGTAGCATCATGTCATACAAATAAAGATAAATTGAAGAAAATGGATCAGTGAAACAAAACTTTACCAAAACAATGTGGACATCAGATAAATGCAATAGAAATTGACACAGCTAATTGAATGTTATTCAATACTCATTTCCTTTTCAACAGAAAAAAAAAAAAAAACTAACTCATTTGAAGAAAGTACCATGCCATACTTATTGAGAAAACAATTAAGTTTGTGTATGGCATTTTTTCTACCAAGTAGTCAACTGTCTATACATGATTTGTGGAGGCCTTCTTTCAAAACATTTTGTGCTTTGATTGTAGTTCCTGGTCAACATTATTGTTTAATTGCCGTTCCAACATAAAAATTAAAATAAAACTTATACCGCCTCAGCTCTACAGTTTCTACTTGCATAGCCTGCCTACAAACAAGCGGTTACAAAATTCACTTACAGTTTCAGCAATTTTGACATGTTGCCATAAGAACCTGGAATGGTATTTCCGCCAAAGTTATTGTTATCAAGCTGACTGCAAGAACAAGAAGATCCAAAACAACACTTTAAAAGTATAATTTTACAAGAAGGAATATTTTCTAGAACAGACAACTTCTTAAAAGCACTACACAAAAAAAAAGGATTAAAAAGCTCTACAATAACCAAAAAAGAAAATTTCTAATATAGAATTATCAACACTATGATAGATGAAACCATTGGCAAAGCACTCACTCCTTAGTTGTCCATCAATTAATCCTAGCAACCCCTTCTCAAAACAAAAGATTGATTAAGAATCAAACCATCATATGCCATTGCAATCCAAACCATGCATTGCAGCTCTTACTTCCAATCATTATATAGTTCAAACATACAGTAACACAATTGCATACGCGTTGATCATTCAAATACAATTACCACACTTAAGCTATTGTAATGACTTAAAGTTAGATAAATCCTCACTTCCTTATTTATTGTAGTATTTTTTTCAGTAGAGTGAACAATCCAGCATTTAATCCTAAAAAAAAAATTACATTAATTGCCTTCATCAATAAACAGAATTCTGTATAAGAAATGATAACACAGAAAAGTCAAAGGAAAACAACCATAGCACCAATTACTATATTTATTATATAAATTTTACAGACGAGTCAGATCACACATGTTGCAAGAGAGATGGAACAGCTAACAGAGATTAACACCCAGTGGAAGGGAAGCAACATGCCATCAGCCTCATAAAGAATATGTGTATTTTTCGTCCAAAAATGAATGCAAAAACCAAGTGTGCAAAGAATAACAAACCATACAGTATAAGTAAGTTTGGCAACTTGAACAGATCACTGGGAAGATATCCTGATAGGTTGTTGTTATCAAGAAGACTGCAAGTCCAGAGAAGTATCTTGTTAACTTACAGGTGAATAGATCCCAAAAAGATATGCTAATGGCTTCTATTATATCAACTATATCCAGTTATCAACTTACAGGTGAACAAGGCTTGGTAATCGAGAAAGCTCTGGCGGGATTTGCCCGCTAAGCGAATTATTGTTCATGTGACTGTTCCAATGGGGGCAAAAATGAAACATTATTCACTTTTCATTCTTTCGGCAATAACTAATAAGGTTGATAAATAAAATAATTCCAGTAAAGTAGCAAAGTGTGTTAGTTCTTAAAATACACTTTCATCATAAAGAGCCTTACAAGTGCTTTGTCTTGTTCAGGTTAGCAAATGATTTAGGTAAAGGTCCTGAAATATGGTTCTGATCAATTTGTATTCTATCCAAGAGAGGAAGATAGCCAAGCTCATCTGGCAGCGAACCAGTTAAGTTATTTCCATTCACGAGCCTGCAAAAACAAAATAATAATAATAATAATAATGATAATAATGAGAAAGCAGAAAGGGTGCACCTCTTCAGGTTGAAACACCACTATTTATTCATATAGCCATTTGAGTTATAATTTTTATCCTATGGGAACCAGCAGTTGAATTCAATTTATTTAGAAGACTCTATTCAAAATTGATGCAATAAAAAGGATGGTTATGTACTAATACGTATAAAATGACTCAGAATTTACCAAGGCAATAAAACAGCCTAGTGATGTAACCATATGGTGACAAACATACATGCCAAAAGGGAACACTCAACTTACAAAAGTTTCAGAGCTTTGATATTGCCAATTTCCTTCGGAATACTCCCACTTATGTTGTTCCACATAAAGTTCCTTTACAAAGCAAAGAAAAACATATGTCAGAGAGAAAGAAGGATGAATCTACTATACTCTTGAAGCCAAAACAGCATCTTGTAATTGCCGAATTGAAAATCATTCACAATATTTGCCATTTCAAACATCATTGAAGATAAAGTCTTACAATATTAGCAATTTAGATAAGTTGCCAATCGCTGGTGCCAAAGTTCCTGACAAGTTCAAATTTAGTAGTCGCCTACATACAAGAAAAACACATTCAATAAAAGAGTAGCAGCAAAAAGAAAGTTCCAACTCCACAAACGAAGATTGATAGCTCTACATCAACTAGTATTAGGGCCTACAACACGCATCAAAGTCAGTTCATTAAACTAGTCCACAGTGCACGAAGAACAGACAAGTGACTCTGACTTCACAAACAGAGATTGATAGCTTTGCATTAACTAGTATTAGGGCCTACAACTTCCATTGAAGTCAGCTGATTATACTAATCCACAGTGCACAGAGAACAAACAAGGGACTAAAAAAGTGTTTGGCCCACAATGACAATTGTGTGTCTATTTTCACCTTAAAAAACAAGAGGGAGAGAGAGAGATAAATAAAAGATAGACAAAGAAATGGACTTATAAATGTTAACATAGACTTTGTGAAACATAATGTCAAATAGAAGGTAGAAGTCATACAATTCCTCAACATGTAGAAAGCCGTCGTCTAATGTTTTATTGAAGCACCAAACTCCTGTCCAGTTAGATGTGCACGGGTCATTATTTTTCCAATTGCTCAAATTTCCATTAGGATCAATCAAACTTCCCTTTATGGATTTCAATGCTTCAACTGCATATTAAACAAGAGAAATCATCACATCATCAATGGAACCAACAAAAACAACATTACACATTATAAGCAATCCTTTATAGCTAGTACCATTACTTTTATGGAAGAACTGTGTTATAAATGTTTGTAAGGAATCTGGATATTATTATTGCAAGGGGACATAAGAATATTGTATTTGCACAATTTTAGTAATTGTACTCATGATCTTTTACACAACGACAATTATGCGCAGAAACAAGTTAATATACTGGAAATATTCATTTTACGCCATATGCCATGACATGTTACAGAAAGTACTTTCCAAGAGGATAGATACCACTTCTGGAAATGCTTGTATGACATCAAATGGAATAAAAGCAACCATGGAATGTAAAAAGAAAATAAAAAGGGAAAGAAATACCTTCATCAGGGTGAGTGATATTCTGCTGCGCAGCATCAACATTTTGCTGCGCAGCAGCCACTAGCAAGTAGCAGCAGAACCACAAGATGAAAATGACTTCATGTTTGCAGCCCTTTGAAGGATACATCCCAGGATCGTAGAAATCACCGAAAATCTTAAATATCTATCATGAAACGACCAGGCTACTTTTCTCCTCCTGACAACAACAAATCAAGTAAGAAACGTCCATGGATGTGACTTCCAAAACATCTCCATGAACGCATCTATGTTCAAAAGTGCAGCAGCTACCAAACTAAAGAAGAATACTATCTCAAAAGCTATTAAGTGCAGCTTTGTCAAATAAAAGAAAAAAATCACAGAATAGAAGTAGACAACAGAAGCAAATTCAAAGCCAACATGTGAAAAGGATCCTGACTTCTAAGATAATGCAATGAACAAAACAAAAATAAACACATGGGGTTGCGGCTATCAAACTAAAGATTAAAGAATAAAACATGAAATAACATCCAAATATTATGAAGTATCAACAAAAAGGCTCTAACTTGGAAGGAAGCAACTAATTTGAACAAAGCAAAAACTAACACATGGGGTAGCAGCTATCAATCTAGAGAAGAATACCTCAGATGACAGCTAAACATTATGAACAAAAAGAAACACTATGAACAAAGAAAAAACTGATACATAGGGTGGCAACTATCAAATTAAAGAATACCTGAGACAACCTCTAAATATGATGATTCAAAAAGACTCTAATTTGGAAGCAAATACTTTCAACAAAGCAAAAAACTAACACATGGGGTGGTGGCAGGCAACTATCAAATTGAAAGAAGATAAAAGACTCTACCTTGGAAGCAAACACTTTGAACAAAGCAAGAACTAACAAACGGGGTGGCAGCTATCAAATTAAAGTAGAGAACCAGAGATAACAGCTGAATATCATGTACAAAAAAAGGACAAATTTGGAAGCTGGAAGCAAAAACTACCACATGGGGTGGCAGCTATCAAATTAAAGAAGAGAACCTGATATAAAAGCTGAATAAGTAAGAACAAGAAAAGACTCCAGCTTGGAAGCAAACAACACTATCAACAAAAACAAAAGAGAAAAACTAACACATGGGGTGTAAGTGTAACAGCTAAAGTTACCAAGATAGTGGGCATGAACATGAAAATGAAAGAGAGGAGGGTGGTTTGTGTAGGACCAGGTCGCAACAACAAATGCAGCAGGAAATGTAGGTGGCGATGTTGATGAGGGGAGAGCCAATAAGCCATCACTGTCATAAACTGTAGCTTTTTTTAATCAACTTGCAGACTTAAAAAATATACACGAGAGAATAAGAGGACCTCTCTCTCTCTCTCTCTCTCTCTCTCTCTCTCTCTCTCTCTCTCTACGTGTCTCTCTCTGTGATGGGGTTGGCGATTTTGACTTTGTGGGAATGAAGAAGGAAGACGAGTTTAATGGAGACCCCTCCGAATGTGGACAAACCATGACTCAAAATCAATAGAAAAAATTAAAAATTGAAAAAAAACAAATCTGATTCTCAAGGCTATTATAAGGATTTCATTTTTATAAAAAATATTATTTATATCCATATGTGATTCTGTATTGACTCAGTTTCACACTCATTTATTATTAAATGAGATAAAAATTTCATTCAAGAATTCATTATCTATGCAATAATAAATGAATGTGTATCAATATAATATTTCAGATCTTATAAACAAAAATAACACAACTTCATTTCTATACCCAATAATATAAAAGGAATCCTGCAATTAATTCTCTTATCTGTTATTTAATAAGTTATGTAAATAATTCATTTTAATTAATTGACTGTATAAAAACTAAACTCTTATTAGAATTAATTGTATAAATATATTGCATATTATTTATAGTTCTTATACTAATCCTAATGATCGGAGAAAAGAAAAAAAAAAAACTATAAAAGCTGTTGTGTAGGGACATTGGCCAACTGCTGCCGACTTAGTAAGAGAGGAACTTAGGAAGAGCTTTATTTATTTATCTTCATATATTTCTCTAACAACATGTATTTCTTACTTATTTAAATAATAGGGTGCAATCTTAAGGTACATTCATCTCGTAAAAGAAAATCTTGTTTAGGAATTCCTTGTTATGCTCAACGGATGGAAGTCTTCTATTTCTAAATTGTGTTTTATTTTTTATCTTTCTAATTATTTATTAATATGTGAAAGATAGATATTATATATTTAAATATCTATAAATTTTTTATCTATTTTGATTTTTATTTTTTCATACGACAATAAATGGTTGAGGGAACATGAAATAGAATATTATTTGAAGCCAAAAGATTTGTATCCATGTTTAACTTAATTAGGTTACACAAGTTTTTATGCAAAATTAAACTCTTTTGTATTATTAATCAAATCAAATCAAATCAAATTATATATATAATATTTGTAATATATTAGGATTAAGTTACATTGGTATAATATTAAGCCAAAGTTACATAACTTATAATTTTCTATAAAATAATTTTTTTATTGATTCAACCACTGAATTACAATTACATATCATAAAAGATCATTTGTGTTAAATTTTATAAAAAATGAACATCAACAATAATGTAATCATGTAGCTCTTATTTATGTTATTTTAAGCATATGTATTATGTTGATTTTCATATATATAAAAATTATATCAAATAATTTTAAATTAATTTAAAATTTAATAGGCACGATCTATAAGATATGATTTTTAAATCCAACAGTGTGTTTTATCAAAAAAAAATACATCAATAAAAAGTTATATGTGGTGTAAATTTTACTTAAAATTATATTTATATAACTTGATCCTAACTTCTTATAAAAGGTTAATTGTGGTGAAAGGCTTTTTATTTTTTGGCAAAAGGTACGAATGTATTCAAATGAAATATCCTTAATTACAAGTTCTCTGACACAATTTGGTAAGTCACTGGTTACCCACACATTGGGTGAGTTAAAGCATCAGTTACTCTATTTCACTCTCTAGGAATGACCCGAGCCTTAAAGTAATCCAAACTAGGGCCAATACTACAAATTTCATGAACTAATGTTTCCATTGTAAGACAAATCAATATTACTGAACTAAAAACTCCTCAAATACCATTTGAACATCCCCTTCCAAAATCAAACTCGGAATCGATATTGATTCTTGAACTACTTTTTCTGCCATGATCTTCGGTTCTTCCTGTTCTTCGACGGCCACCACATCATTGTCGTGGTTCTTTATGTTGAGCAAAGAGGTTAGGGGTCCAAAATTTAAGAGACTTAAACAAATAGATTGAGCAATAAACTATAAAAGTGGATTGAACACTACATCTTGACCCAAAACCTTAAGACAATGAGTCTATGAGTTTTCCATTATATATATTATTCACTCAGTCCAAACCTAACTAATGTGGAACTCCAAAATCACGCTTGAAACTAACAATATCTCCCCAAATGTGAGGCTCAACATGGAGTGCTTCCCCTTAGTGGAAGCTTTCATGGCAAAACCAAATACAAAGTCTTGGCTTAATGCTCTAACAAAGAGTTGGTACCACACTCAAACATAAACAAACTGTCATGGCTCAACCAAACCATTAGCTCTAATACCACTTGTTCAACAAAGAGGTCAAGGAGGCCTAAAATTGGGGAGCCTTAAATAAACAAATTGAGCAATAAATCACAAAAATGGGTAAGACACCATATCTTAATCCAAAACCTTAAGGCAATAAGTCTATGGTGTTTGGCCCACTTTTGTGGTTCATTGCTTCGTCGTTGTTTAAGTCTCTCGAACTTTGGGCCCATTGACCTCTTTGCTCAACACCTTATTATTCCATAGGAAGCTTCTTCTATGAATATCATCACGCCATCAATATTAACTTTCACCACAATTATTTATAATTAAGGTCATGCTTGGTGCATCGTATATAATAACACCTGATAGTATTAGACATGATAATACAAGATCTAATAATACAATATAAGTAATACATTGTATAAGCTTTTATATCATCCATTGTTTGGTATGTCACATGACGGCAGTGGACGAGTGAGGGCGGGGTAGGGCGACGGCGGGTGGGAGATGGTATCAGGGATGACAGGCTGTGAAAGGCCAATGGCAAGTAGCGCAGGTGAGTAGCGAAGGGCTACCAACGGTGGAGGACTGGTGGGTTCAGGCAGTGACCAATGGGTAGCGGCAACTACCGACGATGGGTGGGGGTATGGGACGTCAACATAGACGAGAAAGTCAATGTTAATTTGTGATTGCTAGTAAAAGTAATACTATATTAAGCTTTTTATGACCTGATAACTTATTCTTATAGTCATAGTATAGAAATGATTTGACCGTATAATATTATACTATCATATGTGACATCAAACATATGATAAAAATTGACTTGATAGCATTAGCTAATACTATTAACCCTTATACTATGTATGAAACGGGGTCTAATTGTGGTGAAAGTTAAACTCCTTTAATAACGTGGTTGTACATTATTGATTTTTTTTTAATAAAGATATTAAGACTATAAATTCTTCTTAAAAAGGGAGGTGAGAGTTGAATATGGACTACCCACTCAAAAGTGCAGAAGACAATAGGGTTAACCGTTGGTTTTACATTATTGATTGATTGTATTAAGTTTACATTTATCATGTATTAAATTAAAGTAAGAGATTTAACTCTCTTGTATTAAATTATCCAATATTTTAATTTATTTCTACTGCTATTTTAGTAAATCAATTTCTCTGAATTTTATTATATAAATTATTGTTGTTATAGATCAAGTTTTGTAGTTTCTATAAAGAAGGAAATGAATTTTACATATTTGTCAGAAAATGAAGTTGGAAATAAAATTAATTTCAAGAAATCTCTTACCTTTCAACTGATTTTTAAGTTTAAGTACATAAATTCAACTTTAATGACTCATTCACATATTAAGGGTTTGCTTGAATTAATAATTATAAAATTAAATTTATTTCAGTGATTAATCATAAACATAATTGATATTTTTAATTGATCATGATAAAATTAATTTATGTTTAAATATATTAACTAAAAATTAATTTTTAAGTAATATATTTTATTTAGATGAAAATTTAATTTTGTATATTAAATTTTATATTAAAAATTTATGAAATATAATAATTTATAGATTTAATTTAAATATACTAACAATTTTAAAAAAATTTTACATTGTTATTCTTGTATATAACTTTAGAAATAGTGGAGGAAGAGTCAAATATATTATACTAATATGTTAATAGGTGATTAAATGATTGTGTTAAAAATTTTACATGGCCAATATATCAAAATTAAACACATAATTTATTTATAATATTATATAATATTCAATACTTATAAAGTGTTAGTTTGGTAAAATAACATATATGTAACTCCAAAATGATCAATTCATTCATGAATTAAGCCAAAAACTATGATCAACTTTTTTTGTGTATCAAATTTCTAACATTTTAAATTAGAAGATATACTCACCCATCTTTAGGTCTCACTAGTTTTTTTTGTGAGTATGTCTAAGAATAAACTCTTAAACCTATACCTATACAAAAATTTCTCTCGAAGTATACTACATTAATTATAAATAATAGTAATTGATGGTGAATGCTGTAGTGCTCCTTACTTTAATTTGTAGCATACTACACACCTTATTTTTCAATGGATAAGATTAGAAGGTCTATTGATGCTCCAATAAAATGTGATGTACTGTAATAATTTTTTAGTTTTGCCATGCTAAATTGTTATTAATTGTATTCTAACAATGACCAAAATTTATCTATGTGGTCTTGGAACACAGAAAAAAAAAAAATATATATTTGATTTAAGGATCATACAGATCAAATTTTATTTAATTTAGTTTTATGATCACACAAATAAAATTTAGAATTATTATAGTGCATTATATATATTTTAAAAGTGACCAAAATTTATTTGCATGATTCTTAAATATTTCTACAAAGTTCATTCTGTTTAATTTTAGGATTATACAGCTAAAATCTTACTTAATTTTAGATCACATTGATAAAATTTAGAAATTACTATGTATTATGTATAAATGATATATCGATATACCATCACATTGATGTCTTGGAGGTGTGGTACACCTCGCAAGTGAAATGCATCTAAGACATGACCAGTAATTGATAGTTTTTTAATATAATTTTATTAAAAATCACATTTGTTTATTTTTTTAATTATGAATATTTTTTTAAAAAAAGTCAATTCAAACACCTTTAAAATATATAAAAGCACTTTTTTTAAAAATGAATTTTGTTTTTTTAGAAAAAGTCAATCCAAACTCATTCTTAGTAATGTTATTTTGGACCTCAATGAAGGATCAAATCAACAATTAATTGGATCATGTGTGTTTTTGGTCAAGTATTGGAATAACAAATTAATAGATTGAGTGTCTAACGTGTCTACTTATGTAAAAAGAGAGGAGGGATGAGAAGACTTTCAAATCTTGTGATATACATTACATGTGCTTATGTCCACGTCTATCATTGGCTTGCTTAAAATTCAAAAATAACGAGTCGCCAATTTATCCTCTAAATAACTTGAGAACCAAATCTAGATTTTATGGGGAAAAAAAAAACCATGTAAAAAAATATCGCTCTCAAACGGGCGCCAAAAATTTCTCATTCTAATTAAATCATAATGAAAATTCACCTTAATTTCTCGGAGAGTAAGTAATTCATCAAGATGACAAGGACGTATTCTTGCCTAGAAAGCTTCAAATTAACCTTCCAGATTCCTTATGCAAGTGTTCATATTGGTTTACACTCTTAGGCTACGACCTAGTCATGGTAAATGCTTGATTATTTACGTTATTTGAGGAGAAAATCAAGTCAATTAGGTGAACCTATTGCAGGAAATATAATTAAATTAAACATATCTGAACGGAATCTGTGTGTGTCGGAAGCAACTAAACACGATTAGAAGTTCTATTGGTTTGTAAAAATAGTTTTGACATTTTTTAATGTTCCTTTTGGGTGAAGTTTCGGGTTTTGTCAAACATGTGCGCTCCATCTCATTACCTAAGCCAACCCTTTTGAAGGCAACCACGATAGGATACAGCACACCAAATGCCCCTCACAAATCAACCTTGAGTAGTACTTGCCCACCAAAGTCAATAATTAAGTGAATATAAGGGTGAGGTTGATTTTAATTTTTTTAATAGAAAATTAAAATTATTTAATTAAGAAATCACTTTTCAAATAAACTATTATAAATAGTTTTCCTCAAAACCGTTAAAAATAATTTGTTTTTGACTTTTGAGTTTAAATTGATTTGAATAGCTTATATGAAAAGTGATTTTTTTTTACTTGAAAAGTCATTTTTTTTGTTAAAAGAATTTGAAACAAACGTAACCTTAATAATAATAAAAAAAAAGTGTTATTTGCATATTAAAAGTAGCTATCATAAGTATCAATGGAATATTAGTCCCTTTTAACTATGAAGTCTTAGGCTATTTGATCTTAAGATTTAAGTGTAAAAGGAAAAAGAAAATATTATTGTGAGAGTCTCAATTTAGATGTGTGATTATATTTGAAAAATTAGTTTCTTACTTATTTTTAATTTTTAATTTTGATTTTATATTTTTATTATTTTATTCATAAAATTCTAATAAATAAAAAACAAATTAAAAATATAATCAAACAAATCCTAAACTTTGCCTTTAAAAAGTAGACACCAGAAATAAACACTTAAAAAAAAAAAAAAAGCAACCATCCAGTGGTGATGGGGCCTTTTGCGTCTCTCCATAACTATATTATATTCATCGTACCCACTACAAATTAATAGCATTACTCTGATTTGACTAAGTATAATCTCAAGGGGAAAAGATATTAAACTATATTACAACTTGCCTCTGGAAACCTTTTTTCCTTCTTTATGGATTGTATTTGTTGACCTCCGTGTTTTAAAATGGATTACTTCCCATGAAATTTATGTAAAAAGAATAGACTGCCATGAAAATGTGTTTTGTCTCAAACTGTTGGGGGATTTGAAAATTCAGAAGTTTACACATAACCTTTGAAATGTTTGATTCGTGGCTTTTAAATTTAACATACTTCCCTTGGAAGAGGCATAAACCAAATTAGAGATGTTGTGTGCCATAAACTCATCTCTCTTAAAAACTTAAGTTGTTGGGTTATGACATATGAATAATTTAATATCTATCTTTTAGTTATAGATACTCTGATATTATGTCATAAAATTATCTCTCTAAAAATTTAAGGAGTTAATCAATTATAACACATTAATAATTTTATATCTAATATTGGACAAGTAATAGTTCTGCTTAACAATGCTCATTTCACAATAAAGAAAAATAACACTATCATTAACTCTTTTTTCATTTAAAAAATATGTTGAATGGATGGTTTAAATAATACTTTCAAATAATTTATTAAAGGATTTTTGGATACCTTTATAAAATTTAAGAGTGTAAGTACCTTATAGTTATTTGTAATTAAGATTGTATGTATTTCAATAATTCAATTTATAAAAATAAAATAAATAAAGATTCAATCAGTCATTTAAGACAAAATACTACATATCAGGACACTACCCAAAGCATATAGGAGAAAAATCATTTATTAATAAAAAATTAGAAATTGATTGGCTACAATAAAACATAAACGAAAATTCAATTAAAGTGATCAGTCACTCCTATTAACTCATTTGTTTTTTGTTTCTTTTCTTTTCTCGCTCTCAAGATAAAAATATATAAAAGAATAACTTGTGGAGAAATGAATATCAGAACTCAGAAGTTGGAATTATATTGTCTTTTACCGATAATTATATATTTCCCTTGTTTAATTGGAAACTGAAATAACAAATGAAAAAATTGGCCAGAAAGCAAGAATACAATTAACAATTCCAAGATGAATCTAGACCATACTGAAGACAAAGTGAGGAGAAATTGAAACACGAGATTATAACATAAACAAATCATCTTCATAGAGAGTTGTGATATATAAATATTTAGATCATCTTAGATTCATAATTCCCCTTTAATTGTTTAGTATCCACGTTTGTTAAAAATAAATTTAAAAATATCTATGTTTACATTCCAGCCGTTACTTTTTATTCTATTTATCCTCTCATTTGTTTGCGAATAGTAAATGGTTCACTACTTCCTTAACCAAGTATCAAAGAGTTCGATTATTATCTAGAAATGAAATAATTTTAAAATATGTGGTCATCGTTTATTCCTTTAAAACACACGAAAATATTAGTCAATCCTGAAAAACCAAAAAAAAATAGTAAATGGTTAATAAGTTTAGAGATAAATGCATTTTGTCCCCCTAAATTTTAGATCATATGTAGTTTACACCATGAATTTTAAAATATACATCGATACCCTTAACTTTTCAAACTATACAAACACCCTTCAATATAATTTTGATAATTAATGAAGTAAGATTTATGTGCACTTAATCTTATGTTTATAATTTGTGCAATCTGATATTTTGTTTGTAATTCTATGTGCAATTAACCCCTTAATTTTTTTATTATGTGCAACTTGACATTCTATTATTACTCAAAGTTTTGCACTCTTTAAAAATTATGGAGTATTTTGTACAATTTAAAAGGCTTATAATATTGTAATATATATTTTAAAAATTCAGAATATAAATTAAATATGACTTAAAATTTAAAGAAATAAAATATATTCTTGCACAATGACTTCTTAGAAGTTAAACCCTTGCCATATGTGTTGAGTTTATAGTTGATGCGCAAAGCCTACGCGTCTGGCGCTATTTGGATTCATACTTTTCCCCAACGAAAAACCCATCAAAGTTGAGATAATAATGGAGGGCTTTTTGTCCTTTTCTGGACATTGCTGTATAAAATATCTTCTTTTTTATTTTGTACAAAATATGGAAATAGGTTTAATAAAAAAAAAAATGGAAATAGGTGTCGTAGGATGATACTCTGGACACAGTCCCTGCTTGATCAAGGATGATTGATTTCATTAGTGTAAATAGCGGATCAAATAACTGCTTGAGCGGGCAATTAAATTAACATGTGTTGGAACAATTTTGGTTTTATGAGATGACTACACATATGTTATTAATGGATTATTAAACTAAATTAATAAAAATTATATTACATCAATTACAAATTAATTATTTATGCAATCAATTTGACTACTCATATAGGTGCAATTAATTGTTATTTAATTAAATTGATTATGTTTTATATTAAATCACTTAAGTATACCAAAATTTCCTAGAACAGTGAGTTTTATGCCTCTTATGTTTTATCGAGGCTTCAGTTTAATTCTTCTTCTTCTTTTTTTTTTTTTTGGGTTCTATTTACATCTTTAATGTTTTGAAACATTTCAATATTGTTCTTTCCATGCAAGACATCTAAATTATAAATAGAAAAGAAGACTGTGTGGAGGTCAACTTACGATTTTGTGAAACTACGACAACAGAATATAAAATGTCTTGTATATTGCAATTAGGGGATTATAATAAAATATAAAACATCAAGCTTCCATTCATATATCGTTTGCGTTTTGATAACATTACGGACATAAATAAAATAAATTTTTTCACTAAATCAAAACTTTGGTAAAACATAAAGAGACTAAATAAAACTTTTTTAAAAAAAAACAAAAAAGATAAGTTAGAGTTTCCTCCACCTAAATCCGAATAAATTTGACAGGTTGCGTGATCCACATGCTAATCCTATTTACGGCAAAAAAAAAAAATTATCGATTCATGGCTTAATGCTAGCTCATTAACTCAACTAAAATGATGGTTAGTTGGGGAATGATATTTATTCAATTTTGTCTCTCGTACAGTTAAGGAGGTATATCAACGTGGCATAATGTGCAACAATTAAGAACTGTGCAGTTATCAATAGAAGAAAAAAAAATGTTTACACACGTTCTAAGTTCTAACAATGTTATGTTTGTTAAATGAAAGATATTCTTTTCCTTAATCAGAGTATTTTTATATTGATGTGGATCAGATTCTCAGACTCTATCATACTTAAAAAAGTTCTTCCATTAATTAAATAAATTATCAATAATTTGAGGCTTAATGATCTACTCTCTGAAATTGATCTAGCTCATTCATGTACTAATATTTGTTAGTTATCTAAAACAATCAGATTTTTTTTTTTGATAGAAAGGCCCACAATCAGATATTTGATTGCGCTACAAAATTTGGTCCTTCATTTTTTTTATGTGAAATAATTATTATCTATAAGTAAAATATTTGTATACTCCTGTACGCAAATGGAGAAATAAGTTACGTGAAATGATTCCAATGTTGATAGGTTTCTCGGAACACGATGAGTGCTCGTTAGTCAATTTCCACATTGGAAGATACCGACGATAATACTTCTAAAAAATCATACTAATAAATACAAAAATGTCATTTTAATTAATTTCTGTGTCAAAACGAGAGGATGGAAAATGCCCTAGTAAGTAGTCATTCCTTTGAATTTACTTATCTAATTGTTGATTGTTCTTTTGGCTTCTGGTTAGTCTTGTACTAGTTAATTAGCTAAGTGTGCCAATACATTAAATATATCAATGCTCATGCTCCCAAAACTTTAAATAGTGGTGTTGCAGCGGCTACTTAATTATGGTTTTGATTACTTATTTTAATGGATAGAATGTATTTTATTCTTGAATTTTAGGTTATGTGCAGTTTAGTTACACGTTGGTTTTAAACGTGTATTGTAACCCATTAGGCTTTACAACAGTGCAAACATCCTTCTGTTAAGTTAACATCCATTATCACTATTAATTAATCATGTATATATCACATACATAATCAAATAGACAAAAACATCCTTTGTTTCAATCAAATTTCTTAACCATAAATCCTCTCTCACTTGGAAATGAATAAAAATACCCTTTAGATACTAGGGTTCGATTATAATAAAAGGATATTTTTATCCATTTATGAGTGAAGAGAATTTATGGTTGGAAAATTTAATTAAAAGAAAGTGTATTTTTTCGTTTAATTATGTATGTGACATAAATGACTACTTAATAATCAAAATGAATATCAACTTAACAAAATAATGTATTTTATACTATTTAAAAAATATAAAATATCATGATATACATTTTAAAAAGTAAGTGTGTAAATTTCACATAATCCACGTAAATTGCATTTTATTGATATCGATCAACATGTTCCGGGATCGGATGCCGAACTGATATTGACACTGAAGGAGGAACCCCATCATATCAAGCACAAAAAGTCAATTTAATATTTATTAGTAACTATAATTGTGCGGGCTTACAAGATATTTTATCTATTTGTCAAACAAATTGATGAAAACATTAATAAGTATCCTATAAATTTTGAAGTTCACAAATATCCACTAGCTTTACCTAGAAATTAACAATCGGTTTCAACTTTAATTTGATAGACATTCGTGGGTATAGAAGCTTTCGAAAATCGTATAATTTTGATACAATAAAAAATTAATGTATTTAGCTACAATAGAGTAACTATTAATAAGGAATAAAGAAAATATTTGGTTAAAGAATAAATGGTGCACCACACCACAATAATTTTAGGTAATGAGTCAAGTATATATACAAAAAAGAAAAAAATGAACCAAGTGATTGTAAGTGATGTTCTGTATTTGAATATAAACTTCATTCACCTACTTTTTTTTTTTGTCATACACCTATTTATTTTATACAAAAATATTATTTCAATATTTAAAAGTGGGTGTTTAAATGAAATACTCATTCCATTACCATTAGATATAATAGTGATCTACACTATATCTCTATTCATCTTTCACATCTAATAGTGATAGAGTGGATCTCACTTAGATACCTATTTATGGGTATTGAAATAACCTTGCTCTATTTTATGTGGTAAATTATGTGATGGAGCATTCTAACATGGCCAGTGAAACTAGGTTATGAATCTTGATGAATAAAGTTATACAAATACAAGATCCAAATCCACAAAGGTATATATATAGCATATTTTGCTAGCATACTCGCACATACATTGCATTAATCCAAAATCATTATGATGACTCTAAGGGCCTTTGGTACATTAACCAAATAATATAAGTCTATACAATACATTATAAACTTATCATTTGTTTGATGTATAATCCATATTGTATTAACTTATACACCAAGACTCCCTTATATATCATTTTAATGTATTACTTAATTAAGTATGTTGGGGTGGGATTAGACTTTCAAAATTTTGAGCTACACAATCTTTATACATGCCCCCAACACCTCACGCCACTCTCCCATTTCTCTTCCCTGCCATTGTTGTCTTTCACTTCCAGATCCTTTATCTCTTCCATCCCATTGTTTTCTCTTCACTTCCAGCACACTGTTGCGTCTCTCTCTATGCTATGTGCATTTTTCTCACAACTCCACGACACAGACTTCTCGCACTTCTCTGTGCATTTTTTCTCAAAACTCACAAGACACAAACTTCTCACAATATTATCATCACACAATCTCTATATCCCTTTGTGAAGAATAGCAAAAAGGGTGAGCTTATTGAAGCCAGTGTATTCCCTTTGTCGTTAACGCGGATTCATTGTAATGAGTATTTTAATTTTAATTCTTCAAGGGAACATTAAGCTTTAAGTAAAGGGTGTTTTTGTCATAAAGATAATTTATTTTATCTGGTACAGTACATTGTCAAACACAATATTAAAATTTTATTTAGTCTTATTCTATCCAGCATACCAAATGAAATCTTAAAAAATAATGGGATTTGTATACTTGTCACACAACATGGTAGCCTAGTTATGTCTAGTATTATACTAAAATGAATTTTTTTTTTAGTAATGTAGGAGAAAAAAATATATATTAGTATGTTTAGTTGGAGGGTAAAAATAGGAAATAATATTTTTATAATTAAACTTCATCTATAATTTTTACACATTGAGCTCAATTATAAAAAAATGTATATATATTTTTACCTCCTAACCAAATATACCCTAACCTAAGAAAGATATTTTGAGTCTTGACTTCATAGAGAAATATGTATATAATTCTAATAAATAATTTGCAATATGATATTGGGTTTGAGGTTGACTCTATATAGTATAGTCAACATTGCCTCCATTTTGAATTATACGGGCTCGAAATGAGTACAATCCAATCGTTAGCTCAACTAGAAATTGTCTAAGCTCTTAAGGGAGATAATAATTTAGAGGTCAGCTAGAGTTTCTTGCCAATGAAGTAAGTTGCAAATATTTGATAGCTTGTTTGCATAGAAGCTTGGTAGGTTTTAGCGACTGAAATTGATTTTGTCCAATTTTGTACTTATTTAGTTTTTTTTTCGATAAAAGAAATGCTAAGGCAAGCTACGAAAAGCTATGGGCGAGCCCAAAGTACATATCAAAACAAACAAGATCAAAAGAAAAAAAATCCCAAACAAACCAATAAAAAAGATATCAGTAAAAAAGCAAAGACACAAATACAAGTAGTCTTTATCACAGCCCCAACATTGATCAAGGTATGAACAAAGATCCAAAAAATCCTTAATTATAGAATGCGTGTATGCCTAGTCACTATATTCATGTAGAATGATAGAAGCATTATCAAAGTCACACAAGTGTTACCCTGAAAGTATCATGTCACTTCATATTCATGAAGATCGTGATATATAGCCAACCACATGAAGAACCATCAATCCATCAATACATATGCAACAGGTAGTCATGAATGCCATGCCCTTACATGCTCCAAATTCCTAAATAGAAAAAGAAATTGGGCTCAAAAGGAAGTTTTCACACCAAGCTTTAGTCCAATGCACCAGTCTAACCAAAATTCTATATCCCAGTTAGGTTGTAAACCTTCACAAATCACACAATTTTACAGCCACTAGATAGGGGATAACCACATTTTTTATAAAAACTAAGGGTGCACCACACCAGGATTCATAAAGATTCCACAATTTTAAAAACTTACCAGATAGAAGAAGACACTGAGTTTTAAATTTGTTTTTAAATGGAATCGGGTCTAAAATTGATTTCATCTAAAAGTAATATATATTTTCTTATTTTTTGTGGTTGATTCATAATTAATATTATCAAATTTTGATAAAATTAACTTTCAGAAGGTACTATTAAATATAAATTACTTTATTTCATAATCACTATTAATCAAAATTAATTCTAATGAAATCGATCAAAAATCAATTATAGAGGGTGTTTGTTTCAAGATTTGAAATTAAGTTCTCATTACATTCCTAGGAATGATATTCCTGGAATATAATTCTCATGTATCTTTAAAAAATTATTTATCTAACATTAAACATTCATATGATTATTTGTTAAAATTCTCAAAAATAAATTTAAAACTTATTTGTTTTATAATCTATATTCCTAGAATATATGTCATAATTTCTAAAATATCGTTAACACAATCACAAAAAGAGAAAAAATCAAATAATTGAGGGATGATTTAGTAATTATACTTAATAGTTGTGATTCCCATATCATGGAAATTTTTTTTTCATCCTTTAACTTGGAAAAGATTTCACTAAATTTTAGAAAAATCTTTTTCCATGAAATAATTAATACCCAAAATTTTTTTTGTAAAACTTATAATAAATATAGGAACGTATCATTTTCAACTATTCTCAAAAATAATTAAATATATTACGAAAAAAACGCTATGTTATATACCCTCACATCCAGACACACCAAATAAGGCAATGCATCTGAATGGAAGGTACCCAATTCCTTATGCAGCAGAAAAATATGCTGTTTGGTATATTCTGTCTACATGGGATGCAATAAAAAAATATTAATCGGA
This sequence comes from Dalbergia oliveri, assembly GCA_030441495.1. NCBI lineage: Eukaryota > Viridiplantae > Streptophyta > Magnoliopsida > Fabales > Fabaceae > Dalbergia > Dalbergia oliveri. Next base: position 5,300,746 of record JAMLFY010000001.1, read on the forward strand.
AATTCTAGGTTACTACTTCATAGAGAGAATTTTTTTCTTATTTGTTGTTATCACACGTGCCAAGTTGAATAATTACAAATAGCTCGTATAGCCGGTTGATCCAAACACAAACATTCCAATTTTCCACATGAATACCCAATTCAAAGCATGGCTTTGATCCTGAGTCCCACCTCAAAAGTGACAATCCTATATTAAAAAAAAATGAGTAATGCTATTTATGACATTGGTGGATCCCTGATTGGTGACAAGTCACAATTAAACTGATGGCATTGATTGAATTTCAGAACAAAAATAAATGTTTTAAAATTAGATCATCAATTTCAATCTCAGATGCTGCCATATACAAGTAACTATGTCCAATTCCTTTCACATGATGGTCCCTGGAAACAGGCAAGCAGCTGCCATCAAAAGTAATGGTTATCATGGGAGTAAATGCTCAAATTTATATTCAGAAGATACATAAAATATTAAATTATTCCATTGAAAAATATTTTAATTTAGTTTTTTTATAGTATAAAATAAACTTAAGAATTAAATTGATGGTTAAATATTAATTGAAAGGCTAGATTGTTGTCCATGTCTAAAGAATGAACTGTATAGATATAAAATATTCTAACATTTAGTATCATATAACCTAGACGCACGATTTAAGAGTTAAGACCCAATAAAATATATGAATCTTGCTGCATAATTATCAACGGCGAACACGTAACATAGTCCAAGAAATTTGCTGGTATTAAGAAAACTCACTTAAGAAGCATGAAAAAGGGAATGCATCTAGTCAAGAAAATGGCAAGGATATAGGCACAAATAAAATGTTTCTTTTGTAGCCAAAAAGGTCATAAGAAATTTGCTTGCTTCAGTTGTTAAGACTTTGTTAGACAAAAAGAACAATGATCAAGAGGATGACGAATCAGAGGAAACTAAGTTAAAAGGAGTCAAGAATTAAACTTTGAAATGATATCAAGATTGAAGTAGCTCCTATAGCATATTTAGTTTTACTATTAGATGTAGAATTTGAACTTGTCTTGGAAAATATTTTCCATATTCTTTGTTTTGAAAGAAATTTAGTACCTATTTTATTATTAGACATATTTGGATATTGTGTTTAATTGGCTTTAATTTCATCAATTTTTTTTGTATTTTGAAGTTGTAGTAACTTGTCATTTACATTTTAAATTGGTCATGTTACAAAAAGGGTATGCATTATGACAAGACCTTAGTTCTCGTGGCTAAAGTATTTATGCCATATCTTTATAAAAGTAGTAATTATGTTAATATTCATAAAAGTGATACAAAACATATGGTATATATGTTGAATAAGTTAATTTATGGTTTAACACAAATTTTTTGTCACTGGCATCTTTTTTTTTTTTATCCTTTTTGGTCACTGGCATCTTAAGCTTGATAGTATTGTAACATTTTATTTTATCGAAAAATAATTTCTACTAAACATCAACATGAAAATTAGTGAAAGCACAACCTTTGCTGTAAATTTTCTTGGCCAATATTTGTTGAATACTGGTAAAAGTCATTGAGTAGTTTTGCTTGTTCTATCCTTATCATTGTTCTGGGATACCGGATAACACAGACATGGCATAGCCACATACCATATTTCTTCTTATATTGTCTATGGGCCCTGTCATTGAAAATTCTAACCCAACCCAACCTAGTAGAGGACAAATTAGTCTATTGAAAAGAAACACATATCGTGTTCCTTCATGATTAAAAATATGGGACAAGATAATCTGTTCAATATTTAAAAAGATGTATTTATTTTATTTGTAATTTTACTATGAACCAATTAAAATTATTTTACAAATCGTTAAGATCAATTTATTCTAAAATCCTTTGAAAATATTGAGGAACTAACTTATTATATTTTTAACAATTACAAAGAATCAGAAAATGTTTTTTTTTAATACTTGAGGGACCAGTTTATTCGGCATTAGCTTTTTAGGTACTAAATTAGAAATTTACTCTAAAAGACGAAGCTGAAACCAAAGAGACACCCATAGGCATTGGGCATTTCCATCAAACAACATAGAACAGTGGTTTTTCATAGCAGCCCCAACTAGAGCAATATTCTCATCTTAATTAGGAGATGAGCTGAAATGATTCTGATCTTGTTTTGTTCCTCATAAATACTTTTGGTTTTAATTAGTAAGACAACCTTTATTTTTTACGACCATAAAATCCAATGGTTTTGATTGAATCTGAATTCCTAAAATAAGGCCTGGGAATTTTAAGATTTTTTTTTTTTGGCCTTCGGAATTTTAGGATTAAAATGAGGAGAAATTTCAATAAAACAAAAATAACCTCAACGGATAAAAAATATATTTACACTAAAATATATTCTTGTTGGGATTTAGAAGTTTCAATACCTCTTGGGATAGATTTGGTGTTAATGGTTTTGATTTCCTTCATATATTACCATTCCTTAAGGATGACATCAGGGAAGAGAAACAACCATTTGGGAATACCGAAAAACAAAAATGGTTGGCTATGCAAATCAGGCACCTACCACATAGCAAGACAATTTGCGATATTTTTAGGATAAATCCCAACACAATAGTAAAATTATTATCTTATGCCCTGCATGTTATAGAGTCAAATCTTAAAAATAATTTATTTATTTGTAAGAGTAAGATTGTATATTTCTATACTTTCCATATCCTATCAGAGGGAGCCTCATGCACCACTTAGTTTAATTTAATCTATTTATAATACTAATATTTAAACTCATTACATAAAAAGTTTTTCATGTATCATTCATAGAGAAAATTATGCCTCACAATTTTCATAATCTTAATAATTAAAGTAATTTTTTAAATTTAATTTACCTTATAATTATTAATTAACTTTTTTCAATCATACCTTCATATCTCTCTTCCATTAACACAATAAAAATAGTCAACAAAATACCTCAGTCAAAATTATTTAATATGCAAATACTAACAAATAATATAAACAAAATGACAATTGAACATATTATTATATCATTAAAATTTTATATATATAATTATTATAGTATTAATTAATGATAACAAAACTATTATAATTACATTACCACAAAAAGAAAACTATTATAATTAACGATAATTTTATTGATCATGTGTAACTATTATATAATTATATAAAAATCTATTATAATATGTTTTCTAAGTTGATAATAGGTTTATGTAGTTTTTTAACATCACATATGGGTTGTAGTTTTAGTTCATTATCAACTTAGAAAACATATTATAATAGTTTTTTATATAATTATATAATAGTTACACATGGTCAACAAAATTTTCGTTAATTATAATAGTCTTCTTTTTGGTAACATAATTATAATAGTTTTGTTATCATTAATTAATACTATAATAATCATATATATGAAATTTTAATGATATATAATAATGCGTTCAATTAATTATCATTTTATTTATATTATTTTTTATTATTTTCATATTAAATCATTTTGAATGAGATATTTTGTAAGGTATTTTTATTGTGTTAATGGAAGAGAGATATGAAAGTATGATTGAAAAAATGAATTAATAATTATAAGGTAAATTAAATTAAAACTTACTCTAATTATTAAGATTATGAAGATGATAGAGCATAATTTTTTCTATGAATGACACATGGAAAGTTTTTCATGTAATGAGTCTTAAATATTAGTATTATAGATAGATTATAGATTTAGTTCCTTCTCAATATATTGATTGACTTATTTTTCTTATTGAGTAATATAACAACTATTTTATAAATTGAAAGATCAATTTGTCCAAACATTCTTCAAAAATATTGAAGGACTAATTTATCCTATAATTTTTAATTATGATAGAACACAAAATATATTTTTTTATTCTTGAGGAGCCATTTTGTTTTATGTTATTTTTTTCATGGATTAGGTTGGGGGAAGTCTCACCACTTGATTGATAAATCATCGATGAGAAATTACTATAAAAGCTAATCCAGTATCAATTTTCCAATTTGATGTGACTAATTTACTTAATTTCTAACTTAAGAAATGGGTTAGAATTCATAAAAGAGAACAATCAATATTCACGCCAAATAAAAGTGTCTATGATTTTAAATTTCTTTTTCTACACTTATTAGGAGCCATGTCAACAACATAAAAAATGCAGCTCATAATCTTCTACATTTAAACCTCCAAAGAAAAACAAAAAGGAGAGTAATTCTACATATAAAATTATACATAATTTTGTAAAAATAGCTCTAATGAAAATGGCATCACTTGGAAGTTTCACCACTTGATTGATATATACCTAGTGAGAAATTGCTAGGGAAGACTAACAATTCAAAGTCTATGCACCAACTTCAATTTTCCAATTTGATGTGACTAATCTATTCAATTTTCAAACTTAAGGAATGAGTTAGAAAATATAAAGATAAAAATATATTATGCCAAATATTATAAATCATCATTACATTTTTCTTCAGAGTTATCACTTCATAAAGTACAATTATCCTTCATTCGCTACATTTTCTTAGACTATGATGTGATACAAAGATGAAGATATGCAGTATTTTCTTCTATTGTTGTTTTCTTCCACAATAGATTAATAGAATTGAAAAAGTAATAAAATATATAGAATATATGATTTTTTTTATTTTTTTTAAATTACAAGGTATTCTTAACATCATTTGATGATATGACATCATGTTAAAATTAAATCTTCACTATATATTAATATTTAAAATTTGTAATTTAGTGTGTGTTTTTAAAACTGTAAGATTTATTATAATCTTTTTTTAATAATCAATTATGTGCAAATCAATTTAATTATATAAGTAATGATAGTTTATTTTTGAATTCACGGTGAATCACAATATATCAATTATTCAAAGCATAATTTAAAATTAAAAATATACAAACATTATAAAGGTATTCATTGAGATCGTGTCATATGTAAGAATCACTATAAATTTGAGTCTATATTAACATTTTCCTTTAATTATATATGAATGCTTTAACTAAAATATTGTTATAAGATAATCTGGATTGTATGAAAAATATTGATTTGTATGGTAAAATACTAGAAAGGTATGAAATGATACGGTAAAATATTGATTTTGTAAAGTAAAATATGATTTTTTTGGTTTTTGTTTTTCAACATGGATTTTTCATTTTATTTTAAAAATATATAGTTATAGATGATATATAATATACATGTTGATTTGATCTAATATAATAATACTAATATTTAAGATTCATTATATGAAATATTTTCTATGTGTTATTCATAAACAAAATTATGTCCCATCTTTCATAATCTTAATATTTAAAGTAAGTTTTTTTAATTTAATTTACCTTGTAATTATTAATTTTTTCCAATCACACCTTCATATCTCTCTTCAATTAACACAACAAAAGTACTCTACAAAATAATTCAATCAAAGTTATTTAATAAATAATATCTATAATCTATAATACTAATCTCTAATCTATCTACAATATTAATATTTAAGACTCATTACATAAAAAAGTTTTTATATGTTGTTTATAGATAAAATTATGTCCCGTCTTTCATAATCTTAATATTTAAAGTAAGTTTTTGGATTTAAATGATCTTCTAATTATTAATTTTTTTTTATCATACCTTCATATCTATCTTCCATAAACACAACAAAAGTACTCCATAAAATATTTCAATAGAAATTATTTAATAAATAAAAAATAAACAAAATGATAATTAAATGTATTATATCATTAAAATTATATATATAATTATAGTATTAATGATAATAAAACTATTATAATTAAGTTACCAAAAAAATATTATAATTAAAGATAATTATATTGATTATAATTAATTACTATAATTACAATATTAATGATAACAAAACTATTATAATTATGATAATTAATGATAACAAGAAAACCTTAGCACACATTTTTTTAAATTATCTTTATTGGATTTATATTATGTATATATTTTAATTTTTAATTCAAATTATGTTTCATATATTTGTTACTATATATATTTATGTTTTGAATTTCAAAGTATTTTAAAAAAATTTATCTTTTTTGGAATCCTTTTTAATAAATCCGTAAATATTCATAAGTATTCAAATATTCGTGAGGAATGAGGATGAAGATTTGTGATGGGGATGAGAATGTAGATGGAGACAAAATTCTAAATAACAACTGAGTTGAAAAAGTTTCTAACTTCAAAGTTAAAACTTTTGAAAATCACAAAAAAAAAGTATCTATTACATCTCACTTTATTTTATTTAATTTTTTTTTAATTTAAACATTTCAACTTATCAATTCCACAATAGTTTCATATTAATTTGTTTGAAAAAATTAAAAATTCAATTCCACAATTTACACCTCTTTGATAACAATGCTAATTATTTACTAATTTTAAAAAATAAATAATTACATTACTTTTTTATTGAAAATAATTATGTAATTGATATAATACTCCAAATATTGAGATGACGTAAATCAAGGTTATATATGATTTTTTTACTAATTATAACACATTAATTATAACATATATTTTAAAATTGATATTTAATTTACTAAAAGGATGTAGAAGCAAAGGAGGTGTAATTGAAATTATATAAATTAAATTTAGTGTTTATTTTTTATTAATTAAAAAATATATTTATTTTATAAATTAAATATTTTAATTTACAAAAAAGATATGAATGGCTAAAGATGACAAAAATCTACTGAAGTGGGTACACACGAGGATTACTCATGATAGAGATTGAAATAGGGATAGGTTTTGTTTTCATGGAGATGATTGATGAGCGAAGTCCCATTTGTTAAATGAGGCGAGAAAATGATAACACCTTCATTTTTATTTTTAATTTGGATTATGTTGTATTAGTACGTAATATTTATCATTATAGATATTTATGTCTCAAATTTCAAAATATTTTTAGAATTTTCTCTTTTTATAATTTTTTTAATAAATCCATAAATACCATAGAGATTCAAATTTTCATGGAAAATAGAGAATGAGAACTTGTGAAGGGAATAAGAATGGGGATAAAAGGCAAAATTTTCAAACATGGATGGGGTGTGGGACATGTCCTATTCATTGTCATTTTTATAAATGACTCATGATATAATAAAATTATTCACTTATTCTCTTTCATTATTCAACAATTTCAATTTTTGATATGTACAAAATTTTCATAAAATAGGCTTTTTATAATATGATATTCAAAATATGATATAAAATAGAATGACACGTTTATACTTTATCTATTTATTTAATTATTTAACTATTAACTTATTTTTAAAATAAATTTATATACTTAATTTTCTATAAGATATATTTAATAAATTATCACTTATTTTTTGTAATAGTCAACAAATTATTTTTTATTATTACATCATGTCTGACAGAGAACATAACATCAAAAAAACGCTTTTAATATCTTTTCACCTTGTCACTGAACATATTAAAAGAGATGATTAAAGCCACAAGGAAGCCAAAAAATGCTTAAGATAGCATGCAAAATCAACATAAACAAAAATGTTGGTTATCTACAAGGACCTAGAGAAAAAGCTCACACAACAAAACTCCCTTTTGTGGAGGTGTCTTGATAAATGATGGACATGGCTGATTAAAGTCACAAGATAGACCCTCAATAATGCAACCTTCTCTGACATGTGTTACTTGCGAACAAACGAAAATCTTATGAGAATTACATATAACATAGTTATGTCTAACAACTAAGGATGGGCACTAAGCAGTCCCCACAAGAATTAAAGAAACTAAGATTATACAGACAGAATAAAAAAACCACCCTTTATGTTTTAGATTATAATGTGAAGGTAAACAAACAGAAACAGCTAAATCTCAAATTGTAAAATCAAAAGCCGCTCTAAGGCATTGGCTGCTACTCAAAAACTACCATTTCTTGTAGGATATAAGGGAGACATGGATTTTTCTTACTTTGTACTCAATTACTCTTTCCACATATCTGCAAACTCATCAGGCTCCAGAGGATTAGACATCTCATGCATTTTCCTCCTCGTCTTTGCTTTGACCTTCTTTGCATACTTTCCGGTCTTCTTCCTTTTCTCCAATGCTCGAATCTAACAGAATCATGATAATTAGGCCATGAACAAAACCAGTGGCGATATAACTATTTTTCAGTAGGAGACTAGAAAAATCTAAGAATATATGGAGAATAAATTGGTTTGTACCTGATTTGGCGACACATAGAATGGATTCTCATATAAAGTTGGACCACCAAAACTGCCACCAAATATCTTAATTGGGTTCAAGCAGAACCGCGGACCAACCTAAACAAACAGTTGGCTTGCAAAGGTTAAAAGGACTATTGGAGATGAATGGAGAAATGTATATATCAATAAGCAAATTTTCAGACCTCAACCAATGTCATCTTATCAAGGCCTCCTCGAGGTAATTTGTCTGTCTCATTATGAGGAACAGAGATCTGCAAGGGAAAAAGACGTGTCTGTAAGTAACATTGCTAGCCACCACAAGCAGTTTGGAAAAAAAAAGAGGGGGAAACTGACACCTATATCTCATTTGATTTATTAAGACACCTGAATACATTATAAAACAATTAAAATTATAATGTATTCATCAACAAATGCTTGAACAACTATATACCCCATAAATAAGGCATTAGTAGGTGGTGACATGGTAATGAGTTGAACATCTGTTGCAGGCTTACACAGCCACTTAACCAAAATGTAATTCCACAAAAACTGACTTTGGTATTATTAAAAGCTCTCGTACTACAATCTCAAAAGGAAAGAAAGAGAGAGAAACAAGAAACAAGGGGCTTGTTTGGAAGTGTTTTAGCTCTCTGTTATTAAAAACAGTTTTGAAAAACAAATTAAATTCAATTTTAAGAAATAAAAGAACAAAAGAAATTGTTTGACAACTTTGTTCTCAAAACAGGTTTTTAAACATGAAAACAAAAAATATCTGTTTGGATAGCTATTTTTTAAAATAAGTTTTAAAATTGGAAAAGACCAATCTTGACAGCAGCTTATAGAGTGGAAAAGAGCAACTCATTTTCCTTCCACTGTATCCTGAATCCCCTTTTATGGAGCATCACAAAAGCTTTTTATTTTGTCATGAGGTGGGATTCAAACTATGTGCTGAAACTAATTAAATAAGATATTACAGCATTGCCACCCTCCCTTTCCCTTGTTTTTTAAAACAAATTCTCAAAAACAACTTAAAGATGTTCTCTGTTTTGTGTTTTTAAAATCGATAGTTTTTGAATTTTTAAAATCAGTCTTAAGAAAATAAGGCATTAGTAGGTGGTGACATGGTAATGAGTTGAACATCTGTTGCAGGCTTACACAGCCACCTAACCAGAATCAAGGCTTGATTTGATCAACACTGATTAGGTAAGACTGAGTCATAATTAAAAGGAAAAGGTAGACCAGTAATATGAAGCCTACAATAAGGATTTAATTTTGACCAACAACCACTCTTAAGAGTGTTAGACTATGAGTGAACCATACAGAGCTACTCATTCAAAATAAAAAACTGTTAAAAGCTTTCTCATTGAATGAGTAAAAAGTTTTTCATTGTGAAAAATCAAATTTAGACCCTTTCTGTTTCTTCAAAGGTGTTAAGTAACTTCTTTCATACTGATGTCTATTTATTAAGTAACCTAGATAACCTACATATTGAAATGTTGGGTAACACATCCGTTCCTCACTCCTCAATAATGATCACAACAAAGAAAAGGGTTAGATTTTTTTATCTCTAACAACTTCACTTCTAACAATCAGCACTGGCCAACAAAAACAACCAAAATAATTAAAATCAAAATGTACGCGCACACTTTTTTTGTTTGTTTAGAAATAGGAGGAATGAATGTCCAAAATTACAAATCTCCAAATTTTAAAACTCTAAATTGATGCAAATTTGCAAAAGACACATGTGACCATAAGTCATTACTTTTGAGCTTGTACAAATATAAGCACAAACCTGGTAATTCGGAACCATATATGGTCATCAACTATTGAGAACACAAAAACGTGATCATGGAATGGCTTCGCCTTTCTATGGTCCTTTGGCATTTCAAATATCTTAAGGATAGAAAGGAAGAGTATGTCAACAATAATCTAAATTGTGCAACTTCTACAATTTAATCACCTAGGAATAAACACGTGCACGTATATACACAAAACATCCACTGACAAATATATTACTAACTCAGGAACGTGACATGTATCAGAATTTGAGGACTCTGTCAATAAAAATATGTAAGAAAAAGATTGCCACATACTACTCAATAAAAAGCTCTTATAAAAGAGGAAATAGTTTTAATAGAAGTTTTGCCGGTTTGTAAAATAAAATTGAGAAAGAAAATGCATCTTGGGAGATATATGACAACTGCAGTACACAATGATAAATACATCCTGAAAGTGCACATAAAATAATTTTCACTTAGACTAGCAATTCAGACTACGCAAGAAACAAACTAACATAGTAATTACTCCCTCAATTCCTTATTAATAGTCGCTCTTAGGAAACCGTACCATTTTATTACATCAAAAGGTTAATGTATCTAGTTCATTTTGGTACATTAAAAAGTTAATGTATTTGGCTACAATTTAAAGCCAGATACATTAACTTTTGATGTACCAAAATGACATTCCCAAGATTGACTATTAATAAGGAATGAAGGGAGTACAAGACTAATCAACATGTTGGTAAGATATTTCTTAATCTTTCTTCCAGATGAAACTAGATAGACAATGAAGAAATACTACTCACAGGGAAGAAACAAATCAAATACCTGTAATAACATCTCCTTCAAGAGTTTCCAATGCACATCTTTTTCAAAATTTTCTGAAAATGTCAAAATTGGGCGAGAACCTTTTAGGTGATTTCCAGTTAGCTTCAATTCCTCCATTGTGTGCACTGGAAACCAGTGAACAAAAAAAGAGAGATTAGCAAAATGACTTTGGAGAAGAAAAAGAAGAGGAGGGAACACAAACAATCATAACTCTAAAAGAAGAAGAACAAAGAACACAGAGCCAGGACCACTAAACCATATTGTGTAACCCTATGACAAATTGACAATAATCAGACAAGAACATTACCAGCACTGACTAAAAATTTCACAGATGGGCCATTGGGGCATTTTGCCATCCACAGGTAAAGATCTTTTCCTTTTCTGCACTGAAATTCAAATATAAGGAAAGGAAGGAAAGACAGTAGTCAGAATGCAACAAAGTGACCAGATCCAAAGCCCATAACAAAAAGGTATAGAGCAAACTCAATGCAAAATATTTCCCCAATCATCAGAATTCAAATTCACCATGTATCAACTGCTTGGACATGGGGAAAAGCCAAAAGCTTGTGCACGGGGGAGTAGAGGCATGTTATGGTCTAAAATGGATAAACCATGAATCAATAAAATACAAAACATCAGATATTTAATATGATCTGAAATAAGCAAGTGATCATATGCATTTGAAAGTAAAATGTTGATAAATACTATGCTTAGACCACCAACAATAGCATATCACATCTAAATTATGTCTCCGAAAGTTTTGTGACCAACAACAACAGGCTTAATGACTTCTTGCTCAACAATAGCATAGACATGATGATCCATATACTTATCTAGCAAACAGCAGCATAACACATGGAACCTAATTTAACCAATGGTTGATAATGAAAATTGAAAATTCCTGTGAAATACATAAAAAGAAAATACCTCAAAAAACAAACAAGAGGAACAGTTTTTGAGCTCAACAAGCTCATTCAGGGTGGCACCTTTAGTTTCCTTTGATTCAACCTTGTTGTCCTTCTTACAATGAGGCAAAAGCGATACCACATTCAACATCAAATGCCGGTACCTGCAAATTCATTACAAAGAAGAAAACACTCTACCCCATCAATTCCATTCACAAAAACTAACCCATAAGAGCAAGCAATTGTTTGGTTTTTGCAACAATTCACACACACACACACCCAAAACCATCATTTCACCCAATAAAGTTCTCTTCTTTATCATCTTAATTACAAAAGCTTTTCTTGAAAAAAAAAAACACATGGGTATGTGGTTTGCAACTTGTACCTGTAATTAATGCGCCTAGAGCAAGTGACCAAAACCTTCTCTTTGTTCCTGAATATAGGCGAACCAAGTTCAACATCCTTGACTTGAACCACACCACCGTTGACTTCATTCTTATCCTTCCATCCCAGAAGGGTCCTTGCTGGTCTCTCTGGAGCAGCATCATCGTTTTTAGGCACTGCCACAGCTTCAGTCACACTATGCTTTCTCTTCTTCCCCATTACTTATTACTTAAAAACCTGACATACCCAACAACCAAAATCACAAAAAGTAAACATTTTGGCACTGACCCATTTTCCCTCTATTCCTTTCCATTCATTTTATGGAACAATATCATCTCAGTGCCACACAAACATAGAGTGGTTGCAGCACAACAACAACGACGACGACGACACGTGCATATATGAGAGAAAGGAAAAACGAAAGAGAGGAGGAGAAGAAACACACCTTGGCCTTTGCAGTGGAAGGTTATGAACGATGAATTGAACTGAGGGGTGACGCTGTCGTTGGTGGCGGTGGTGAGTCGACTGCAAGGGGCAAAGGAAGAAGAGAGTTCTCTGCTTTCCAGAGGGCCTGTTGTGTTGTTGGGCCATGGTTGGGTCACTATTCGGCTTTTCTATGTTTAGATGGGCTTACTAAAAGCCCATGTGTTTTCTTTCCGGGATGTTGAATTGAATTCACCACATTTTTGTAGTATCATTAATTAATTAATTATTAATGTCAATTGAGGCTGGCACGAAAGGTTAGGTTTCGGGTGTTGAATTTGTGGCTACTCGTAGGTGTTCAGTTTCCTCAAACTCAAAGAGTTCTTAGTTTGTGGGCAACCCTTTAAAGCTTTTAGATATAACGTTATTGAGTTCTCTAAGTGACCAATGATGAAAGATGGCTTGAAAATTAGGAGGGCGAATGTATATAGCAAATAAATTTTAAAATATTAAGAACTTAATTTAAATGTAGTGATAATAAACAAAGTTTTATACTTACATATAATCATATTGTATTTCTAGATTAATAAATATATTTAAGTCTCATATCACTACTTAAAAGTTATGAAAATAAAATATTTTGGTTAGATGATTGTATTAAATTTTTGTACAATATCAGTGCATAAAAATTAAACTCAAATACTAATATGTAAATAAAATTGATTAAAAATTCTTAAACTTATTATCCATTAGTGGGTTTTTTTTCTATCATAAAATAGGACATATTAACTACTTAATAGTTTCAATAATTATTTATATATTTTTAATGTATTTATATGCATTTTTTATAGTCTTAATATATATATACATAAAATAAAATAAAATAAAAACTTGGAGGGGCAGCTACACCCCTCAGCCCTGAAGATCTTTTGCCGTTATAAGTGGCCTTGCATTGGCCCAATTTGGGACAAATGTGAATATTATGGATTCAGCCTAATAAGTGCCAACAATCTCTATTGGCCGAGTTCTTGGTTCATGACACTGATGCCCTGCATATTGGTATTGAAGGGGTGAGAATAAAACCCGTTGAAATTTAATAAAAAAAAACTCTCATAAAATACTTAAAAGCTTAATTTTTTTCATATTAGTATTCAACTAAAAATTTTATACTATCCTCTCAATAAAGACATTATCTTTAAAAAATACCCTCCCAAACGTTCTATTAGAATATTTTAGTCCACGTCTATTGAGATGAAAATTCATTAGGGTGATTTTTTTTTTCCTTAGCTACCTAAACATAGCCTAACACAGCTGGTATCTTTATGAGTTTGGATAAAGCTCTATTAAAATTTTAAAAATAATAAACCATTAACATAAATATTTATTTATTTTCGATCAGTGAGAAAAATGTTTACATGAATATATACAATAAAAAAAAAGCTTTTTATTTCTTTTCATCTTAAAACAACGTAGGTTTAAGCAATCAGGATTGGTTTAGTGGTGAGGAGCTTTAATAGTATAGATAAAGTTCTAGGTTTCAATATAATTTTAAAAACTTAAAAAAAAACAACAACAAAAATAACAATAACAACGTATTTTTTTTAATAAAAAATGATAGAAAAAGAGGATGAATCGATGGTGACAGATATAGGAAGGTATATCCATTATGGCCCGATGTTGATTGCGGGGACCATATAATTCTGTGTGTCAAGTATCAATCTACAGATATGGATAGTGGGCGACAAGATTAAGAAGGGCCCAATTAGGTTGCCATCATGAAATACATATTTGCAGTTGGAGACAAACACGACAGGGTATAAACAGAGTATAAACAAGATCTAGCTCAACGTATGGTAGCAATGAGACTTGAGAGTGATTATCGTCATTTGGATGATAATAATTATGGCATAGAGAAAAAAAAGAAAGTGATAAATAGTTAATCAGTTATCCATACATTCTTGCTTTTATGCTTCCTAAATATTTTAATTTCTATAAACTATTTATAACCCTAAAACTTAGGGCCTGTTTGGAACTATTTTTTGTTTTTTGTTTTATAATATTATTCTTCAAAACAATTTTAAAATCAATTTTCAAAAACAATAAAATAATAATACTTGTTTGGATGATTTTTTTAAAAAACAACTTTTAAAATGGATAAAACAAAAAATTATTTGGCAATTTACAAAGATCAACACAACAATGATCAACACACAATGAGTCACAACAAAGATCAACATAACAGCACCACAACAAAGATTAACACAATAGCAACCATAACAAAGATCAACAATGAGATCAATTTACAAATAACAACAACATCAACACACAATGAGCATGGAGAACCAAAGAGAGAGAGAGAAAAATCTCAAGAGGAGCATGGCTGGCTTGGGTGTAGTTAACGGATCAAGGGGTGCCGTTCTTGGCCGTCGATGGTCACGAGGCGGTCGCTTGTGTGTGAACACCATATTTTGTCCGAGAATTTTTATCCTTATTATTATTTTCATCCAAAATTTGAAAAATGAAAAAATGCATCTCATTCCTCAGAAAAATCAAACTAGCCCATTTTAATTTCTTTTCAAACGATCCTTTTAGCCCATTCAGTTTCAGTTTTATTTTTTGTTTAATACCACTTCAATTATAGCCATTCAGTTGTTAGCCCATTGTATTTTTTAGCCCACATTTTTTGATAATCCATTTCAACCTAAAATAAAAATAATAAAAACAAAATAAATAAAGAGGAATTTCTTGGTTCGTTCCTTCCGTGAACAACGAAACAAAAGGAAAAGAAACCCGTGACATATTGAACCAAAAGAAAAAGGGAAATCAAACAACGGTGTGGCATAATTATGTTCCTCCTAACTCCTTGCAAAAGGATGATAATCTTTCGTGAAGATGAGTTGGTATCCTCATAGCTTAAAAATGGAAGGATGGAAATTCAGATCAAAGGGGAATGGCTATAAAAAGGAAACTAACAAAAATGAAAGGGGATACCGAACCATTTAATTCCCACCCTTGCACAATCTACACATAGCACCATCACCACACGACCTTGATCACTATCACCATGTGAGCCATAGCCCCTAAACCAAATCCTATCATCACTATCACACAAACTTCAAGCCAACACCATCATCATCTCCCTCCTTCCATAACACATCCCCACTCCACCTTCAATCCATATAACCATTGTTCCCCTTTCACAATCGCCATTACAGCAAGACACATTCTTCCTCATCAACACCATTAACATCACAACAATCTAACCATCACATTCCTTCACCATATCACCAACTCAAACCAAAGATCAAGCCACAAACAAAGTGAAACCCAATAGTATATCAAAACAAGGATCAAACAGGAAAATAAAAAATAATATATATAAAACAAAAGGGAACCCACATCACCTCGGCATCTCCTCGCCCGCCCCTCGCCAGCCTCACTCGCGAAGCTCATCGCGAAGCTCAGGAACGTCCACGAGCTTTCTCTGGTTATCCCCGTCGTTGTCGCCGTCTCGGCCAACACCGATGTCCTATCATCATTCATACCCACCGCGAACCTCCTCCCTTGTTGCGTGTCGTCGCCGGCGTCACATCCATTCCACACTGCAATATCACCGCAATAACCCCCGCAAATCTCAGAAAGGACAACAAGCGCCGCGACATCGACCTGGAGCCAGCCCGCGCTTGACCCTGAACAAGCGCCACCGCACCGTCCCTCTCCTCCTCGCGAAGTTCCATCACGACTAGCACCCATCACGCGAGCGAAGTCAACAACCGCGAAGGCACTCGCCCCACCTGGAATCCGGCTCGTCTAGTCGCATCTCCGTGGACAGCATCGCGCCCGCCACCTCGCCAGCGCTCCGAACCGCCGAGTTCAGTCTCTCTGTGTATGCACCCTTCCCTCACAGAACTCATACCCCAAGCTTTGAAACTCCAACCCCAAAATGTTCCAGCCTCTTTACTTTCCTTGCTAAATTTCCTTTTCTTTTTGGTATTCTTTTATTATTTTATTTGTTGATTTTGTCTTCTGTTTGGTGTGGATACATTTGGGTTTGTGGGCCATCTAGATGTTATTTGGGCTCCCAATTACTAAACTATGTATTTGGGTTGTTATGTATTTTAATAATTGCTTCTTCTTTTTCAACTTGTCTTGGTTTGTTATAAAAAAACAAAAAATGTGTCCTTTCTTTTAAATAAAAAGGAAAAAAGAGCTTGCAAATAAATAAAATAAAATAAAATAATTAGTTTTTTAGTTTAATCATTTTATATTTTTATGTGTTGTGTGTTTAAGTAAATTGTGTAATTGTATTTTTTTTTTAGTTTAATTATTGTGTATGCTTATGTGTTTTATTTAGCTTAATCATCACATATGTTTATGTGTCTTGCTAAAATTAATTGAGTAATTGTGTTTATAAATTAATTTTGTCTTTCTAGTTTAATTATTTGTATGTGTTGTGTGTTTAAATAAATATTATCATTGTCTTCATTTTGATTTTTAATTATTGTGTATGCTTGCGTATTTTGCTCAAATTAAATTGTGTGTTTATATCTCTGAATTAATTTTGTTAAAATTAGAGCTTGTCAAAAATAAAATAATATTCAATCCACGCAACAACTTATGATTTTGATGTATGATTTATCATCCTCAAGTTTCATAAGGATGTAAGGGTTTATTGTATAGTTTATACTATCCTAAACCCTGCAAAGTGGGTTTTAATTTCTTCATAAAATCATTTTCAAAAAAAATCAATCAACACATCATTAATTTTTACTCTAATTAAAATCCATCAACACATACTCATTTTCTACAGAACGACGTGGCTTTGAGTTCCTCATTGCACCAGGGTACGTCGGCGTAGCAAACAACTATCAAGCCAAAATTAATTTTTCTTTAAATTGTGTTCTCATTTAATTTTTATTCCTTGTTCTAATTTTATTTTATTTTATTTTATGTTTGTACATAATTGTGATTATTTAAGGGAAAATTAAATATTATTGAAATTATAAACAAATTTGCATAATAAGCTCTAGGGTAACCGTATTTATACGGATGTATTAGGGTGCAGTGGGATTAAGTTTCCACCCTTCCCTAATCATAATCACTCGAACCTCAAATCTTTAAAAAGATCAGTTACAAATTAAAAAGGTTTTCCAATTTTTCCAGAATTAAAATTGGTGGCGACTCCCATTTTATTTATTATTTCAAAATCAGCGACATCCTCGTCGCATGTGCCTTCTGGTACGTTGTGACAGCGGCGACTCCACTGGGACGCCAAAGAGAGTCAAGCCTACTAGAATAAATTATGCAAATAATTTATAACTTTATAATATTTATTTTTCCCTTTACATCACACTTGTTTTTTATTTAGTTATAAATAATTATTTATTTTATCTTTTTATTTCCTTCTTATTTATTTGTATAATTGTTTTTTTATTCCCTTTCCTAAGTATTTGTATATAATTGTTTATCTTATTTTTATAATTGTTTATTCTCTCTTTTTATTTTCTTCTCATTTATTTAAATATAATTGCAAACCTTAGGATTGATGACTTTTGTATATATGATGTTTTGCTTTAGCTTATTTATCTGTTACTCAAACCTTAGGATAGAGGACTGTTGTATATATATGTTTTGCTTTATTTTGCAGGATTGTGTATATAGGATTTGAAAGGTTTGTATGCTCCCTACACACACTTTCACTATCACGTCCTCACACACTATTTGGGCTCTATACCCGAGCCTTGGAAAACCATAGGGCAAGAAGGGTTTTGACGTTGTTATTGTGAGGCTTATGCTTCCCTGGTCGTGACTCATCCGCTAGGTTGTTACTAGAACTATGAGTTGCCGTATTGTGACTTTCATGTCCCTCTTAACTCATGGAACTAGATCTTTATCTTATTGATAAAGGCAACTTGGGGACCATAACTTTTAGGGGTCTAGATCCATCCAAAAGCTGCACTACTAGAATAACTTTAATTGACCACCTTAAATAGGGTTTGACCTTAGAACCAGGAAACATTAGGTTCCACCTCATTAGGACACATGGGAGCGTACTTCTTCTTATTTTATCATGCTTCATGCATCATTAGTATCATGTAACATTTATTATAAGCATTATAACATTCATGATTATTTTGTGTTGTTCTGCATAAGCAATTCATATCTCCATCATGCATAACATCCACATTTTTTTTACCAAGCATGTTTATTTTTAAGCATAAAAAAAAAACCATATTTTAATTGTCATATCACATGCATTTTTTTATGTAGCATACATATTTATTTTATTTATGACATACATCTAATTTATTTACTTTTTTTATTATTTCTTTCTTCCTTTTTAAAAAAAGGTCCATGGTGGCTGAAGAATAACATCATATTAGACAGGAAACAATGGAAAGAGCACAACAAACTAGCAATGTATCCAACTTGAAGAAGCATTCCAATGTGATGGCAAATATTAGTTCTCTGGAGAGATTACATCGGTTGAGTCAATTGTTTCCTAATGAAAAATAAAGCCTTCTTGAATAAATATGGGTCCATTATGGATCTGTTGCTTGTATCAGTGAAACTCCCTCGAAACTCTAGCTCAGGATTGGAACCCTACTTTGAGATGTTTTGAATTGCCAAACATGGACATCACTCCTACCATCGAAGAGTATGCATGCATGTTGAAGTTACCAGTGAGGAAATACTTCTATTTATTTTCATCTGGAACAACATGCTTCAGATGCAAAATAATAGAGCAATTCGGGAATTATGGGGTACCAAGTGGTTCAAGTGAAATTAAAGGACATGCAGATTCAAAAGGAGTGACTAAAGCATTTATAGAAGAACATCTGAAGGAGTTGGGCGTCGAAAGGAATGGACTATTTTTGCGAGAGTACTGGCATTTGCTATTTATGGGCTGGTATTGTTCCCGTCCCTCCAGACATAGTTGATCAAGCTGCCATGGATGTTTTCTTTGCGTGGAAAATAAGCAAAGGAATCCAGTCCTGCCGTGTTGGCTGAAACATTTCTGACATTAAACTTCTGCCAAAGAAACAAAAAGGGAAGCTTCGATGTTGCTTACACCTCCTATATGTGTGGATCATCACACACATGTATGCAGGTAATCACATCAGAAATGTTTCAGATCCATTAAGAAGCTTTCATCGTATCCCAAGAAAGCCGAAAGAAGACCATGAATGGAGGGCTGAATTTGATACCATTAGGGAACGATCATTCAAGTGGGTTTGTCCATGGTATGAACATGAAAGAGGTGACATTATTCTTAGCTGGAAAATATCATAATATACCATTGATGGGTCCAAGAGGTTGCATATCCTATACGCCGACAATAGCACTCAGACAACTTTGTTGGACACAAAAGAAACCACGGGAAGAACAACTTGGAGGACTCTACTTTTGGTACAAGGAAGGTGACCACACTAAAATGTTATCACGAGAAGTTAAAGAAGCCTGGAGGAATGTTCACATGGCAGGAGAGATGAGTTAGGAAAACCTCTTGTGATCAGGACCCATGAGTATGTCACATGGAGGGATGCAAGAAAAGTACCTCAAGGCAGCCCTAGTCTCCTCAAAAAGAAGAATGATCCACAGTTGGCTAACAGATGGAAGTCCTGAAGCACAAATGAAACTTCTAGAACAACAACAGGCAGAGTTGGAAGCGTCATTGCTCGAAGTCAATGTGAGAAGAAAGAAAAGCTGATTGAGCAATGAAAGATGAGCTTGCTGATATCCCGAAACAAGAAAAGGAAAGACAGAAGGTTCAGAACCTTGAAAATAAGGTCCATATAATGACTAAAGAGAAAAATGGACTTGTGAAGCGCATCAACCAACAGAACAAGGCAAATGAAGAACTAAAAATGAAGATTGAACAACAAGAACAGATGAAAGAAGAGTTGGAAGCTGAAATGCAAGAACAAAAAGCAGAGTTAGAGCTAAAGATAGAGAAGCTAAATACATCTTTAGCACAGGCTAAGGAGGAATGTGACCAAGAATGGGCCCGTTTCATGAAATGTAGAAATCAACTTCTTCGTACAGAAGACGCAGGTAGATTTTGGAAGAAACAAGCTGGTGATTGGGCAATGAAAGTGAGGAGTGGAAGGAAAAACATGAAAGATTAACTGAGAAACTAGACAATCATATTTCAAAGTTCATCTATCATTTTGAAAGGGCAGAGAAGAGGTTCAAAAGAATCTCAAGCTTCATTTGTCTAGTGAAATGAATGATTTCATGACCATGAGTAGGGGCATTGCTAGAGGTTGTAAAAGAAAGAGAATGACTATTCTTGACTCAACTATGATGTAATTGCACTTTTTGAATAAATGACACAAGTTCATCTTTCGATTTTCCCTACTTTTCTTCGAATGGCGTGCAAGATTATATCCATTGTGGAGCAAAATCTCCCCTGGATATATTGTCAATTACATTTCTGTCTTATAGGAAATTCTTCCTTCTTGTAAATGTAAGAAAGAATACCAAGTTTTACATTGCTAGTGTGCTACTAACAAAGTATATTGTGGAATGATAGTCCCCTATATTATTGTCCATCACATATCCGTTCTTATGGACAATATGTCCTCTGAATGCGATATGAATCAAGTTCATTGCTGTCCAATACAGATGTTGTTCCTCGCCATCAAAGGTCTTTTAGCATTTATTTTTATTTGCTCATTTTTTTTATTTTTTTTTAACTTTTTGGCAGAAGTTTACCATCAAACATTGCTTCTTCAAGGAAAGCTTTGTCTACACTAGTGTACCGGCTAGAGAGCCGTACGAACTACGCCCTAGAGTCGAGAAGGAAAGAGCTGAGAAAAGAAGGTCGAGACAGATAAAGGCAAGAAAAAGGCTATGGCTGGAGACAACAATGACCAAGGAAGGAATCTAGGTCAAGAAATGGACGACCTCAAGGACATGATGAGGTCCATGCTTGGACCAGAACTAGGCAATTCATCCTTGACACTATGAATATGGCCAAAGAAAATGATGAAAATGATGGGCATGAAGAACCACCAGGATATGATAAACAAAATGATAATGGTTCTGTTAATGAAGTCGCAAAGGAGGCGGAACGGCTAAAGCTTAAACAGGAACTAGGAAAGCATGCAAGAGCAGTTTCAATGCCTGGGCCTAGCCCCTATGGCCCGATGAGTATCAGTGATCTGTGTTGGCTCCTAGTGTAGTCATTCCCAAGGACTTTAAGATGCCTGAGCTCATCAAATTCGACGGTAGCACCAATCCAATTATGCATCTACGCATGTATTGCACAAAATGGGAATGTGGTCAAAAGATGAGAACTTCCTAATAAGCTTTTTCCCGAGAGCTTAGATGGGGCTGCATGGGAGTGGTACATGGGATAGACCGAACTCAAATCAGGTGTTGGGAAGACTTAGCTCAGGCCTTCACAAACCAATACAAGTTTAACCTGAATGCTTGCCCACTAGAGACCAGTTAAAAGGGATGAGGAAGAAAGAGAATGAATCTTTCAAGGAATATGCCCAGAGATGGAGGGCCCTGGCTGGAAGGGTTGTCCCCCCAATGTTAGAGCAAGAAATGTGCTCTTACTTTATTCGTACACTGGAAGGTCCTTTTTTCAAGAACATGCTTGGGACCCATGTCAAAGAGTTTGTAGATTTGGTTGAAATTGGAGAAAGGATTGAAACCAATATCCAAGAAGGAAAGCTAGAGCAAGTAACAGGAGAAGCAAGTGAGTCCCAACACAAGAAGAGCCCCCATTTTAAGAAGAAGGAGAACACCATTAACTACATCCACCCTCAACAACCCACTCCTCGACCAAACCAATATCAACCCATCCACACACACAATACTCATCCTATCCACACCAACAATATCCATCTCCAAGAGCTATTTTACCATACACACTTCAACCACACCAAATCAACCATGTCTCATATCCACGGCCAATGATACCTAGACCTCACCAAACACAACCCCAAGCCTACCAAACGAGTCATCTCTTTACAACCCCTCCACCATTCAACGCCAACAACGCTCGCAGGCCTCCGATGGAGAATAGACCCTTACCTGATTTCCATATGAGCCATATCGAGCGTTAAGCAGTTGTGTGGGACAGCTGTTAGGCCCGTGTCCTGAAAAACTTTCATGCCACCATATCCTCTGGTACAATCCAAACCATACTTGCGATTATCATTCCAACTCCCCGGACACTCAATCGAAGATTGTTATGGGTTCCGAAATGCGGTGTGGCGTTTAATTGACAATGGTGCCATCAAGCTAAAAGAAGAATCAAAGCCGCACATAAGAAACAACCCGTTCCCCAATCATAGTGAAGGACAAGTGAATTCTATCTGATGAGAAACATGAAAGTCAAGGAGTAGAGAATGACCAGCTCTCAATGAAGGAGATCTTGGAAATATTGAGGAAGGCAGGTTATGAGATGGAAGTTGAAGGAGATAAAGGCAAACGAACGGTGAAAGGAGAGGAAAATGATCTATTTTGTGAGTGTTCCGAAATGAAACACCACATAGAGGAATGTCCACAGCTGAAACTCTACATTGAAAAGATGATTAAGCTAGGGGTGCTTGAGGTACCAAAGGGGAGTAGACAAAGTATCAACATGATTCACCATGCACCTCCGTTTATAAAGTCTACAATTATGAGCCAACACTCATTTTCAAGGTGCCTAAGCCGTTTTCTTATGAAAGTAACCATGCGGTTCCATGGAGGTATGAAACTGATAGAATCTAATTCTGGAATGTACGGAATGACACCTCCCAGTCCAAAGCAAGTACCCGTCTTCAAAGTATCTAGTTTGCCTTCTCGTCCTCCTGACCGCAAAGTTGAATATGGCAATGAAGATTGTTCAAAACCCTCTGCATCAGAGTCTATTACAAATGTTACAGGAATAGGGGAATTACTCGAAGTGGTAGGTGTTATACTAGAGAAATTTTTGAAAAGCCCCCAAGAAACACCTGAAAAATGCCCGAGTGGCACCTGGAAAGGAGAATAAAGAAAAGAGCCAGGAAGAAGAAGAAGAAGAAGAATTCCTGAAAATAATGAAACAGAGTGAGTATGATGTGGTAGAACACTGAAGAAAACACAAGCAAAGATCTCGCTCTATTCTCTAATCTTATCTTCGGAGGCTCATCGCAATGCGATTAAAAAGGTGTTGGATCAAGCTTATGTGTCTAAAGACATAACCCCTGAGAGGGTTGAAGGGATAGTAAATGCAATCAGAATGACCAATGCCATCATGTTCACTGAAAGCGATTTTTCCTCATCCAGGAGGCGCCCGAAGCACTCCACATTACCCTTAAATGTCAAGGCTGGAATGTTGCAAAGTACTGATTGACGGGGATCAGCTTTCAATGTGCTCCCTTACTCCACACTACAACAATTGCCAGTTGATTCCTCCTGATTGAACCAAGCGGACAATTGTGAAGGCGTTTGATGGATCAATGAGGGAAATCATGGGTGCCATCGACCTCCCGCTAGAAATTGGACCCACTATTTTTGTGACCAAATTCCAGGTGATGGATATTGAGCCGGGTATACGATGCTCGGGAAGACCCTGGATTCATGAGGCTTGCGCTGTCCTTCAACACTTCATCAGAGGGTAAAATTTATAGATGGCGGGAAACTTGTTACTGTCAAAGGAGAAGAAGAATTGCTAGTGACTAAGCCAGTGAGTGCCATACATTGACTGTGCTAAGACACTCTCGAGGTATCATTCCAAAACCTGGAGATAGCTGAACCCATGGAATCAAAAGGTGATACGCATCAAGTGGCCATTCATATAATGCGCAAGAGTGGATTTGAAGAAGGAAAAGGATTAGGGAGTCAACTGCAAGGAATTAAGAATCCAATCTCACTGACAATCCTGGAAAACTTGGCCTTGGGTATGAAGCTACAAGTGATCATCTTTTGAGACATCCAAGAAGAAGATCCCACATATTAGGGATACATTTCCTGACCTGAACAGGAATGGTGATAGAAGCAGATGAACTTTAGCACCCTTGAAGGAATATCTTGACTGACCCCAGCCTCGAGCCAGCTGAATAACTGGAATCTGCACCCTGAATGATTTATTTTTCATTGAGTAATGGATGCTTTAGTCATCTCTGTTGTATTTCAATTGAATAATGATTATGCGTGGTTTCTCTTTTCCATTCTCTTGATTAAACTTTTCTCTTTTCCAATTTCTTGTTAAGTTTTTTCTTGTTTATTTATTTATTTTTTTCTTTCTTTCTTATTTCGGATCTCATCTCAATTCAGGGATCCTTCTTCTTCAGAATTTTCATCTTATGCAAATGATTGTGAAAACCCGTTACTGGTTATTGTGTTACAATGGACTCGAATGAAAATGAACAAGATGAAGGTCCTAAGTTATGCCAACAATTTGCCAAAATCATAAATTCAATGGAAAAGGGGATGAATCCACACGATGAAGTCATTGAAACTGTGAATTGGGTACTGATGAAGACAAGAAAGAAGTTAAGATAGTTGACAATCCGAAAGGGAAGAGATGATTGCATTGTTCCATGAATTCCTGACATTTTCGCCTGTCCTACAAAGATATGCCTGGTTTGGATCCAGAAATAGTGGCTCATAAAATCCCATTGATTGAAGGAATGGAACCTAAACGACAGAAATTGCGGAGGATGAGTCAGAAATGTCACTAAAATCAAAGTTGAAGTTGAAAAGCAACTTGATGCAGGCTTCTTGGAGGTCCCACTCTACCCAAGATGGATAGCCAATATAGTACCAGTGCCGAAGAAAGATGGAAAGGTCAGAATGTGTGTGGATTATCGGGATTTGAATAAAGCAAGCCCAAAGGATAATTTTCCTCTGCCTCATATAGATGTATTAGTTGATAACACAGCTAGAAGTCATCGATTCTCTTTCATGGACGTGATTCAGGCTATAATCAGATTTTGATGGAGAAGAGGATAAAGAGAAAACATCATTTGTTACTCAGTTGGGTATTTTGCTATAGAGTGATGCCATTCGGGCTAAAGAATGCTTGGAGCAACGTATCAGCGAGCAATGGTGACCCTTTTCCATGACATGATTCACAAGGAGTTGGAGGTGTATGTGGATGATATGGTAGCAAAGTCACGAGATGGAGAGAGTCATGTTGCATGCTCAGGAAACTGTTGAAAGATTGAGAATTTACAAACTTCGGCTAATCCGGCAAAATGTACCTTTGGAGCTTCCACAGGAAAGTTGTTAGGGTTCATCGTTAGCAAGAAAGGCATTGAGGTAGATCCAGACAAAATCAAAGCCATACAAAACATGCCAGGACCCAAGAGAGAAAGAGGTGCGAGGTTTTCTGGTCGTCTGAATTACATAGCGAGATTCATCTCTAACTTGACCAGGACTTGTGAGCCGATATTCAAGCTATTGAGGAAGAGTAACTCAGGTAGATGGGATGATAGATGTCAAGAAGCCTTTGACAAAGTTAAAAGCTATTTGTCAAATCCACCTCTTTTGGTTCCGCCAACTCCAGGGCGACCGCTCATACTATATCTCAGTGTTGCATGGGTCTATGGGGGCATCTGGGTCAACATGACGAGTCCTTCAAAGGAGCAAGCCATTTACTACTTGAGTAAGAAGTTCAATGACTGTGAGTCTAGGTATTTGGCTATTGAGAAGACTTGTTGTGCATTGGTGTGGACAGCGAAGAGATTACGACAGGACATGCTCTATTATACGACCTTGCTCATATCTCGATAGACCCCATGAAATGCATCTTTGAAAGCCCACACATTTCCCTGAGAATGTCCAAATGGCAAGTGGCTCTAGCAGATTCGACATCAAGTATGTGACAAGAAAATCTATAAAAGGAAGCGTGATAGCTGATCACCTGGAGAACCCGCTTGAAGAATATCAGTCAATGGAGCACGAGTTCCCTGATGAAGACGTCCTAGCAAATGTAGAAGAGGACAATGAAAATGAGGAAAAAGAGGGCTTAGTGTGGAAAATGTATTTTGATCCTGTAGTCAACATAAGAGGGAATGGGGTTGGAGCAGTCTTAATATCCCTGATGGAAAGCAGTTTCCAATTGCTGTGAACTGGCATTTGATTGTACCAACAACATGGCCGAATATGAAGCATGTATAACGGGCCTAAAGGCAGCAATATCCCTTGGGGTACAAGAGTTAGAGGTTTACCTGGACTTAGCCTAATCATTTTTCAGGTCAATGGAGAATGGCGAGTCAAAGAGCATAGGTTACTGTCATACTATGAACACCTTATGAGCTTAAAAGATGAATTCAAGGATGTCAGTTTCCATTACTTGCCCCGTGACCAGAATCAGTTGCAGATGCCTTAGCCACCTTGGCGTGATGACCAATCTTGATCTAGAAGTGGAAGTAAGACCTTTGCAAGTAATTGTTAGAAGAACCAGCATATTGTTCTAACATTGAAGAAGAGTCTGACCGACCTTGGTTCTATGATATCAAGAAATTCATCAAGGAGAGAGAATATCCAGGATTAGCAAATGAGAATGAGAAAGACACTCAGACGCTATCCATGTCATTTTTCCTCTCTGAGAGGTTTTGTATAAGAGGAATCATGATGGAGTCTTATTGAGATGTGTCGATGCTAGAGAAGCTAACTCCATCATATCAGAAGTCCATGAAGGTATTTGTGGAACTCACGCTAATGGGCACACATTGTCCAAATTCTCAGGCAAGGATATTTTTGGCTCACAATGGAAAAGACTGCATAGAGTTTGTCAAAAATGCCACAAATGTCAAATCTATGCTGATCGAATCCATTCCCTCCTCTGCCATTGCACACTCTTACATCACCTTGGCCTTTTGCAATGTGGGGCATGGATGTCATAGGGCCAATTAGCCCCAAAGCATCCAATGGGCATCGATTCATTCTAGTAGCCATTGATTACTTCACCAAATGGGTAGAAGCTATCGTACGCCAATGTAACCGGAAAGTGGTTGTGAAATTTCTGAAGAACAACATCATTTGTAGGTATGTCCAGAAAGACTCATCACAGATAATGCTACTAATTTCAATAATGCAGAGGTGAAAACTGTGTGAGCAATTCAAGATCAAGCATCACAACTCGGCTCCTTACCGACCAAAGATGAATGGTGCTGGAGAGGCAGCAAACAAAAACATCAAGAAGATCTTGGGAAAATGGTGGTCACCTACAAAGATTGGAGTGACATGCTGCCTTATGCATTACACGCCTATCGCACTTCTGCGAGATCCTCAACTGGGGCAACCCCGTATTCGCTGGTGTATGGGATGGAGGCAGTGACCCCTATAGAAGTGGAAATACCATCATTAAGAGTCTTAGCAGAAGCTAAATTGGAAGAAGCCGAGTGGGTTAAAATGAGATATGAGCAGTTGAATATGCTTGAGGAAAACGGCTAAATGCGGTATGCCATGGCCAGTTGTACCAGAAGGATGGTGAAAGCATTTAATAAAAATGTTCGCCCTCGAACATTCCAACCAGGCGATCTTGTTCTGAAGAAAATTTTGCCGAATCAAGAGGATAAAGAGGCAAGTGGGCACCCACACATGAAGGCCCTTACATTGTCAAAGATGCATTTTCTGAGGAGCATTGATCTTGACTGATGTAGAAGGCAAAGTACTAGCTAAACCAATCAATTCAGATGCCGTGAAAAAGTATTTTGCCTAAAAAAAAAATGAAAAAAGAAGAAAAGAAAAATGCTCGCTAGGTTGAAAGCCCTGAAGGGCAACCTAGGCAAAAATTAGAGCACAAAAAGAGCAAACCGAAAAGGGAAGACAACTTTTAATTGCTAGGTTGAAAACCTGAAAAGGCGGCCTATGCAATGGTGAAGGTCAGATCAATAATCAAAAGCAATGTGGGGCACTGAAACAGGGCAATTTGAATGTTTATGGATCACGGCATATTGTTGAGCACAAACGGAGGATACACTTGTGAACATGAAATTCGAGTCTAGTGTAACCAATGAATTAGTGAAATGGGTCGATCACATGGAATCAAACACTATAAGTCTTTTATTTATTCTTTCTTCATTTCTTTACAGTTGTTGACATCCTGTACATACTTTCCAGTTTGAAGTCCAATAAATTGCCTTTCTCTTCCTCTGTGTTTTGTTTTCTACCAAAAATCTTTTAAAACTATGCATAATCATGATATTATAATTGAGATACTATCAAGGGATTAATTTGCTAACAAAACTCAACTAATAAGTCAGGCAGGGACTCGTAGATCAGAATTGAATAATGGGCAATTGCGAGCCAAGATTCATAGAGGACAGCCTAAATATGGGTTTTTGATGGATGTCCGTGATTGAAAATCTAGATTGGTGATCAAAGCAAAATGAGGACAATGAAAACTTGGGCAAAAAAGGAACGTCAAAGTGTCACTAAGAGGAGATATGTTTGAAACTCAATGAAAAGCTCATAACACCGTTCATCTAAAGAGACGGCTCATTTGGAAATAGACAAAAGCTTTCTTGAAGAGCAATGCAAAGATATCTCAAACTTGGCAATTTTAATAGCTAATAGCTATTGTCATCATTCTTGTTATCAATTTTGCATCATTCATCATATTGCCATCACATACACACCTTTGCAAAATTTTGCCTTTACAATTTTCATAATTCACAAATCTTTTAAGTTTCACATTTATAATGCTTTCATAATTTACGCTTTCACAAGTTACCGCTTTCACATTACATGTTTTCACATTTACAGCTTTCACAATTTACATGCTTTCACATTTATATGCTTTCACATTTATATGCCTTCACATTTATCGCTTTCATATCTATATGCTTTCACATTCACAATGCTTCACATTTCTTTTCACATTTACTTGCTTTCACATTTAAGTGCTTTCACATTTATAATGCTGCTTTCACATTTACTTGCTTTCACATTTACGTGCTTTTACATTTATAATGCTGCTTTCACAATTACCGCTTTCACATTTACAATACTTTCACATTTATAATACTTTCACATTTACGCTTTCACAATTTCAGCTTTCACATTTCTTTCACAATTTACAGCTTTCACATTTATTGCTTTCACACTTACTTGCTTTCACATTTTACAATGCTTTCACATTTACATGCATTTACAATTTACTACTTTCACATTTACGCTTTCACATTTACAATGTTTTCACATTTACATATTTCACATTTACACGCTTTCACATTTATAATGCTTTTACAATCTTTACGTACTTTCATATTTTATTTGCTTTCAGAGATATACTCGCTTTCACATTTACTTTCACATGTCTTTACAATACTTTCACATTTCCTTCGCTTTCACATTTATTTTCAAGATTTTAAATTCCATACACAAATCCCATTTTGCAAGCTTTTACATTTCACATGTTTTTAGAATTTTCACATTATTTTCCATAGGTTTTTTAGTTTCACATACATTTCATTATATTCACTTTAACACTAGCATTTATCATGAAGTCATCAATGGTCATGTTTCACATAATTTCGCATTGTCATCATGCATTCATTCTCATCATATATTCATCATCATTGAGTCATCATGTGCCCATCATCATCAATGCATTTCCCTCTTGCATTTGGACAAAATATGTGTTCATATCTTTACTTATTTCTTATAGTAAAATATCAAAGTCATAGACTTTATATTTTTCAATAAGTAACAAATAAAGAGGGGCAACTTGAACACCATATTTTGTCCAGAATTTTTATCCTTATTATTATTTTCATCCAAAATTTGAAAAATGAAAAAATGCATCTCATTCCTCAGAAAATCAAACTAGCCCATTTTAATTTCTTTTCAACCAAATCTTTTAGCCCATTCAGTTTCAAGTTTATTTTTTGTTTCACCCACTTCAATTATCAGCCATTCAGCTTGTTTAGACCATTGTATTTTTTAGCCCACATTTTTTGATAATCCATTTCAGCCTAAAATAAAAATAATAAAAACAAAATAAATAAAGAGGAATTTCTTGGTTCTTCCTTCTGAACAACGAAAACAAAAGGAAAAGAAACCCGTGACATATGAACCAAAAGAAAAAGGGAAATCAAACAAACGGTGTGGCATAATTATGTTCCTCCTGACTCCTTGCAAAAGGATGATAATCTTTCGTGAAGATGAGTTGGTATCCTCATAGCCAAGCCTAAAAATGGAAGGATGGAAATTCAGATCAAAGGGAATGGCTATAAAAAGGAAACTAACAAAAATGAAAGGGCATGACGGAACAATTCCATTCCCACCCTTGCACCATCTACACATAGCACCATCACCATACGACCTGATCACTATCACCATGTGAGCCATAGCCCCTAAACCAAATCCTATCATCACTATCACACAAATTTCAAGCCCAAACAGCCATCATCATCTCCCTCCTTCCATAACACATCCCCACTCCACCTTCAATCCATATAACCATTGTTCCCCTTTCACAATCGCCATTAGACGCAAGACACATTCTCTCCTCATCAACACCATTAACATCACAACAATCTGACCATCACATCCTTCACCATATCACCAACTCAAACCAAAGATCAAGCCACAAACAAAGTGAAACCCAATAGTATATCAAAACAAGGATCAAACAGGAAAATAAAAAATATATAAAACAAAAAAGGGAACCCACATCACCTCCGGCATCTCCTCGCCGCCGCCCCTCGCTCTAGCCTCCACTCGAAGCTCATCGCGAAGCTGAGCAACGTCCACGAGCTTTTCCCGTTGTTATCCCCGTCGTCGCCGTCTCCTTGAACACTGATGTCCTATCATCATTCATACCCACCGAACCTCCTCCCTTGTTGCGTGTCGCGCGCCGGCGTCACATCCATTCCAACGCTGCAATATCACCGCAATAACCCGCAAATCCGCCAGAACGACAACGCGCCTGCGACATCGACCCCAGCCAACCGGCGCGTGAGCCCCCAACAAGCGCCACCGCACCGTCCCCTCCTCCTCGCGAAGTTCCATCACTGACTAGCACCCATCACCAGAGCGAAGTTGGGCAACAACCGCGAACAGACTCGCCCCCACCTGGAATCCCGCCGCCGTCTAGTCGCATCTCGCCAGCATCGCCACGCCACCTCTCCTCAGCGCTCCAGAACCGCCAGTTCAGTTCTCTCTCGTGTATGCACCCTTCCCTCACAGAACTTCATACCCCAAGCTTTGAAACTCCAACCCCAAAATGTTCCAAGACTCCTCTTTACTTTCCTTGCTAAATTTCCTTTCTTTTGGTATTCTTTTATTATTTTATTTGTTGATTTTGTCTTTTGTTTGGTGTGGATACATTTGGGTTTGTGGGCTATCTAGATGTTATTTGGGCTCAATTACTAAACTATGTATTTGGGTTGTTATGTATTTAATAATTGCTTCTTCTTTTTCAACTTGTCTTGGTTTGTTAAAAAACAAAAAATGTGTCTGCTTTCTTTTAAATAAAAAGGAAAAAAGCTTGCAAATAAATAAAATAAAATAAAATAATTAGTTTTTTAGTTTAATCATTTTATATGTTTATGTGTTGTGTGTTTAAGTAAATTGTGTAATTGTATTTTTTTTTTAGTTTAATTATTGTGTATGCTTATGTGTTTTATTTAGCTTAATCATCACATATGTTTATGTGTCTTGCTAAAATTAATTGAGTAATTGTGTTTATAAATTAATTTTGTCTTTCTAGTTTAATTATTTGTATGTGTTGTGTGTTTAAATAAATATTATCATTGTGTTCATTTTGATTTTTAATTATTGTGTATGCTTGCGTATTTTGCTCAAATTAAATTGTGTGTTTATATCTCTGAATTAATTTTGTTAAAATTAGAGCTTGTCAAAAATAAAATAATATTCAATCCACGCAACAACTTATGATTTTGATGTATGATTTATCATCCTCAAGTTTCATAAGGATGTAAGGGTTTATTGTATAGTTCATACTATCCTAAACCCTGTGCAAAAGTGGGTTTTAATTTCTTCATAAAATCATTTTCAATCAAAATCAATCAACACATCATTAATTTTTACTCTAATTAAAATCCATCAACACATACTCATTTTCTACAGAACGACGTGGCTTTGAGTTCTCATTGCACCAAGGTACGTCCTGTAGCAAACAACTATCAAGCCAAAATTAATTTTTCTTTAAATTGTGTTCTCATTTAATTTTTATTCCTTGTTCTAATTTTATTTTATTTTATTTTATGTTCGTACATAATTGTGATTATTTAAGGGAAAATTAAATATTATTGAAGTTATAAACAAATTTGCATAATAAGCTTAGGTAACCGTATTTATACGGATGTATTAAGGGTGTAGTGGGATTAGTTTCCACCCTTCCCTAATCATAATCAGACTCCGAACCTAGATTCTTTTAAAAGAATCAGTTTACAAATTAAAAAGGTTTTCCAATTTTTCCAGAATTAAAATTGGTGGCGACTCCCATTTTATTTATTATTTCAAGATCAGTCTAACATCCTCGCGCATGTGCCCTTCTGGTACGTGTGACAGCCAGGTTGCGGGTTGGGTCGCGACTTGTAGGCCGCTGGCCCTTGGTCGCGAGCTCGCCGCGGGTTGCGGGCTCGCGGGCCGGGTCCCGTTCTTGGTCGCGGGACTCATTGGGTCTCGCGCTGTCGCGAGGCTCACCAGGCTCGCTGAGGCTCCTCGATTCCTCCGAGCTCGCCCCACTTGGTCGCCTAGTTGCGGAGGGCGCCCGGGAGGTTAAAGAAGGATGGAGGAGTTGGGAAGAGGTGGATGGAGGAGTTGGGTAATGACCAAAACAAGAAAACAATTTTTGAAAACATCTAAAAATTATTTTTGTTTTTCAGCTTTTAAAATGCAAATGTTGTTTTTTAGTTTTTAAAACCAAACTTTATAAAACAACCAACCAATCAGTTTCTTTTGATTTTTTGTTTTTAAAAACACCAACCAACGCCCTTAGTTATTGTATATGCTTCGATGTAATTCGGAGCACTATGGCTAAAAGATAAATAAATAAGTGGACTAAATTAGAACAATTGTAAATTGTGTCATACTTTGAAGGATGCAACCTTACTTATCAGCTTGGTAAAGATGATCAAAGTAATTAATAAAGAATTGGCGTAGTGATTAGCAAGTTATACTCTTAAAAAGAGCAAGGTTTAAATTTTGGGAAAGAAAAGGTAATTTTGGGAAAAACCTTCCAATCATGATAGTATGTAACAAAAGTAATCTTAAAATGATGCCTATACAAATATCACACTCAAACCTTGGACCTAAAAAGATCCTACCAATGAGCTCAATCTTGCAGCTACTTCCCATGAAATTGTTCTCAACCATACAAATAATATGGAACAAAAAACAATACATATTTTTTAGGATAGATTATAGGGACCTCCCCTGGAGATTATTTGTAATTACACTTATTTCTTTTTAGATTTTAAGAAATTAGTCATCTCCCTTAATTAATTAAAAGTCATTACATTTATACCTTTTGTGTTATTTTAATCAATAATAACACAAAATTCATTTGAAATATCACTCAAATATTGCCCTCTAACTCTAACACAATCTCTTCTTTTCTCCTTCTCTCAGCGTCTTCTCGTTCTCCCTTTACCATATAGGCTGCACATTATCACTACTCGTCTTGGCAGGAATATAACAACTGGTAGAGAACTCGTCTTGAACGATGAAACTATTCAATTTGAGCTCTCTTAGCTTTACTATAGTTGAGTTTTGAAGAAGAAAGGTTGGAAATGGTGCGTTGCCAATCTTTGCAAACACAATTGAAACAAGCCAAGGACTTCATAAAGAGACAAGACAAAATGTCATGCATAATGTCATGACTCCACTTCATTTCTGCAATCTATGATGATAGAAGAAAGGAGCGCAACAAACGAAGAGAGGTGTGGTGGTGAACGATGGCAACGACGTGATGGTGGTGGTGGTGAGCTCAATTAAGGCTCCATGTTACCAAACCCAAATCCAAATGGAGTAAGCCCAAGCCCAAGTTCTGATTCTAGAAAAGATTCACTTAGCTCACGACAGTGATGGACAACTCATGAGTTAGTTTGTTAGTTAGAATTATATGGTTCTCAAACTTTGTATATAAGCTAGCTGTTGGAATTATTCAGTTATTTTCATTCTACACTTCTATCAATTCAGTTCATTCTTTCTTTATGTTTTAGCTCACATTCTCTTGAGTTTTGTTTGTGTTTTTCTTTAATAGATAGCATAAATTTGTTGTGGTATCAAAGCCAAGTTTCTCTCATGCTCTTCCGTAGCTTGGAAATTATAGAAGTCATTATATAGGCTAAATAAGCAAGTCGTCAGTGAAATCACAAATTGATAAAAGCTCTCACCATCTCTGGTTTCCAACATCCTAAAGCTTATTATTCTCTCTTCACCAAGAGCTCCTCTTCTAGTTTTACTCTCATTTTGGTATATGTTGATGATTTACTCCTTGCATGAAATGATTTGGCAAAAATTAATTTGGTTAAATAGGTTTTGCATGCTAAATTCGCCATCAAAGATTTTGGAGATCTAAGATATTTTCTGGAATGGAAGTGGCTCAATCAAAGAAGGGAATAGCTTTATTCCAAAGCAAGTATGCCCTTGAGTTATACTTGTGCAATGCTTATTAGCGCTAACCAATTAGCACCCCTTGTGATCAAGGAATCAAGTTACAGCAACAAGGTACATCAAGTCATCTAGACCCTTCTAATATAGAAGATTAGTAGGGCATTTGTTGTATCTCATTAGTACAAGACCTAATTTGGCCTTCTCTAAGTCAACTAAGCCAATTCCTAGCTTCTCCCATGACTGATCACTACCAGGCTAGAGAGTGTTAAGATATATCAAGTCTACTCCTGCCAAGGGACTTTTCTTCCTACCAAGTCCAAGGAAAATCCTCACTGGCTTCTTTGAATAATTGGGGGCTTGCTTAAGATACTTGAAGGAGTGTGATCGCATCCTATTTCTTCATTGGTGAAGCTCTTGTTTCATGAATTGCAAGAAGCAACCAACAGTTGCTAGAAGTTATTCAGAAGATGAATATAGATCGTTGGCTACAATAAGTTATGAGGTCGATGGCTTTCCTTTCTACTACAAGATCTGCAACATGCTCTACAAGCTCCTATAGCTCTCTTTTGTGATAGCAAATCTATCATTCAATAACCATTAATCATGTTAATTCATGAAAGGACCAAACATATAGAGATGGATTATCACACAATACGTGGCAAAATTCAAAGTAGCCTAATTCATCTTTTTCCCATCTCCACAAAGAATCAACTAGCTGATATCTTTACTAAGGCTCTCCATCCTGGTCCTTTCTCTTCAATGGTCTCCAAGCTAGGCTTATTAGACTTGTATAGCCCAACTTGGGCTATCACAAGCCCAAATCCAAATGGCCAAGCTAAGTTCTAATTCTAGAAAAAAGAGTAACTAGCTCCATGAAAGTTATGGACAACTCATGAGTTAGTTTGTTAGTTAGAATTATGTGGTTCTTAAACTTTGTATATAAGCTAGTCGTTATTATAATCATTCAGTTTTTCATTCTACGCTTCTATCAATTCAGTTTTTTCTTTCTCTATTTTAGCTCATTCTTTTGAGTTCTATTTGTGTTCTTTGTTAATAGATGGCATAAATTTGTTAATTAACATTAAGGTTGAAAAAAAAAAAGAGTAAATATTTGTTTATTTAATTTTGTTCACATTCCAGAATCATACCATGTGTTCACAATCTACAAAGTCCTTCTAAAATAAGGAAATCAAACCTTACAATACCCATTCTGCAACATTACAATACCTATTAGCGATAACTCTGTAATTAGAAAACTAGATAGCCATAATACTAGAAGAAAGTCAATATAATCTAAAAATCATTTGTCACAACTTCAGTGAAAATGAAGCGGGTGGAAAATTGATGGAGTGGAAGTGGCTAGTCGAGGTAGGAGGGAACGAAAGGCAAAGAAAGTGAAGGACGAATAAGAGAAGAGGTAATTGTGTTAGAGTTAGAGGGACAATTTTGATATTTCAAATGAATTTTATGTTTTCTGACAAAAAAAATAATACTAAGGTTTAAGGTATATTTAGTTATTTCTAGGAATGATGTGTTTCCATATTTGTTATAAGTTAAACAAAATTATTCTCAATTAATTTTCCTGAAATATTTTTTTCCAATAATTTAATGAATTTCATTTTCATGATAAAATATAGGAATAACAAGTTCCCATGACTTGAAAATTATAGTTATTAAGCACAAATACCAAAACATCCCTCAATTATTTGACTTTTCCTCCACAATTTTCATTTACCCGTACTCATCTAACTTCATAAATCCATTAGGCTATTAATTTTAAATTTTTTTATTAATTGTTATATTGATCGAGGTGAATAAATTTTAAAAAATTAATTGTTAATTTTTTATTATTTTGTGGAAGTGTAATTTTCATTATGGAATGTAACAATAATAAATGTGTTAGGGGTATTTTGAGAATACGACATATATTCTCAGAATATATATTACAAAACAAACAATTTTTAAATTTATTTGTGGGAATCAACAAATAATCCAAGATATTTAATACTAAATAAATAATTTCTTTAAAATATATAGAAATAAAATCCTTAGAAATATCATATCCAGAAACGTGATTCTTGGAAACACAATTACAAATATTGAATCAAGCCCCTATGGGTGTAATGATTTAAAGTAATTAAGCGAGGTCAATGAACTTTTAAAAATTAAGAGGGGATAAATGTAATTACAAGAGATCTTAGGGGAAGGTCTTGATAATTTACCCTTTTTAAGTTATTCATGAATATATTATATTATATATATATATGTGGGATGAGAGGGCAAGCCCATTCATGAATATTATTTAAAAGTGATTAAAGGAAGTTGAAATAGATAATAACTTTAGTCAAAATTTACTTCTAATATTACAAATTTAAATTTCCATTGTTGTTATCTTAAGAAAAGAGAAACACACTCTAAAAAGTGACTAGTTTTATGATATTTCTCTTTTATATTATTTCCACCTCCTTGATTTTCTATTTTTTCGGGTATTTGATAGATTAAATCCTTTTCAAAAAGTCTTTGTCGTTTTTCCTTTCAAATCATTTAGCAATCCTCTTCAGAAAAAAATTATTCCACTGTCCTGATTTAAAATAAGCGAAGATTTTTAAAAGCGCATGAATTGCATTAATCTTTCTTAAGATTTGATAAAACTCACCTTAACTTCTCTTAATCTTTTAAAAGTTGCTTAGAAAGTCCCTATTTGATATGATAACATTACATTGTCATTGTATATGTTTGTGATATCATTACACCATTATTCTTTGCACCAGTACTACCTGAAAAAAAAATATATCGAGGAGAATCGAATGAGTTTAATAAACCCTAAGGAGGATAGATCTCAAGAAAGGTAAGGCAAGTACAATTTGCCTTTTTTTCTTCTTAAAAATAAAAAGTATAAAAGAATCTATTTATAACTATCACCATCCTACTACCTACTGCGTACTAGAGGGAACGGCAAGGCTATTAGTAGTGTCCAAACAACTAATGTGAATCTGAGCAGCAAAATGGCGTGTTGCCTTTGGAAAGTTTATGGATTTTAAGTGGCGTCAATGTCAGCAATTTAGTCCACAACATTATCCTCTTAACTTGGACCATGCAAGGAGGGATGGGGGCCATGCAAGGCTAATTGATGACCAATCTTTCTTTTCTTGGTCTTAATAACTGGCCATGCAGGGGTGCCTACATGCATATCATATTATACCTCCACCTCCACGTGAAAAACAACCCACACTGCACATCCATGTCGCCCTCGCCTTTATGCAATATTTTTTTTGTCCAAGGTAAAATTTAGGTTCAGAAGAAGATCATTTGTTTGACTCCAGGGTTAGAGCATTTTTTAGGCTCAATAGGCATTTCCAATGATATTTATAGATCACGTACAAAAAAAAAAGGTTATGAATTAAATATAAATATAGGGATATATAAGTAAAAGATTAATAAGTTAAAAATGTGGTGTTTCGTTTTAGGATTTATTTTTTATAGGTATTGACGGTGTAAACTAATTTCACATTGTTATTACACCATCCATCAATAGAATTAAAAAGACAAATTATGGAGAATAGTTACTCCTCATATATATATAACTACGCACTACTATTTGTTATTCTCTTTAAATTTTATTTACTAATCAAAGGTGTATTTGGTATGAAGTAAAAGGGAGGGGAAAAATTTTATCGACATACGATGTTATATCTCATTCATGAAATTTTTCGCTCTATTTCTACCTTAAATATATTTTTCAATGGATACAAATTTAATAACTCTTATTTATATACACTAACAATAAGTGAGTTCTGACTAACTTTATTCAAGATATAATCACTCACATGTAGATCTTATTGACTTTTATGGTAGTGAACCTAAATTTGAGTTAGTAGATTTGTGTCTATTAAAAATTATTCATTACCTTTCAATAAAATATGCCTTAATAGTTAAAATTATTTTGAATTGACAGTGCAGAAAATTAATATTTGTGTTTCATGTGTAATTAAATACTTTGATTTTATAAGTTGTTATTAGTCTTTATTTTTGCGCATTTGTCTTATTGTTTCTTTTTAGTTTTGAAAATGAATCTTTAATTGAAAAACTTAATTCTTTTATACTTTTTTCCCCCTATTTTAAATACCAAAAGTTTGTGTAAGTAGTCGACCTTACATTCTGGAACAGATATATAAACATTCCAAATCTTTTAGGCATGATATGAAATGCTTAATGTGATGTAAGATGCTATTATGCTATATTGTTTAATTGTCATGAAGGAAGAGCTTCCCAAAGAAAAAGTTTTATAACCAAAAAAGAAAAAAAAAGTAAACTGGTTTGCTGTTGTGGGGTTACCTAAAATATTTTAAATTTCACAATTTTTTTATATACTTTTAAATTATGGTTCAAAATTCAGAACAAAATTATGATCCTAATCGTTTAATAATCAATTATTTTGGGTTTAGTAATGTTTCATTTCAGTTCAAAGATTAGTTTTCAGGTGGCTAATATTTTCAAAATACATGAAAGTTTTTTTGTTAATTTGAGATTAAGATATATGTTATTTGAGTATTTAACTCTCTAAAATAATAAAGTTGATAAATTATATAGATAAATAATTAATTATTATTAGATTATTTAAAGAAATGAATACATAATAAAAATTATTAAAAGTGACTAATTTGTGACTTTAAGGTAGAGTTGACAGGGTAAGCAGCTATGTGGAAGGTGTCAATTTATAATTGGCCTGATGAGCGAGGATCTACATACTTGTGCTATTTGCAGGGACAGCAACCGGCTTTAATGTCAGTATTACGTGGACGATCTTCAACCTAGTTTTAAGTGTGTGAGGCGTCGCCGTAGGATGAGTCTTTGCCACTCATTGTTGCAGCTTCAATCATGTTATTTAATTAATAATTTGATATTGATATTTAATTAATATTAATAATAATAAATTAATATTGCATTATGACTTTAATTCCTTTTACATTATTATTTAATTATATATTATGAAATTAATAAAGATAATTAGGTCTTAACAAATCATACAAATAATAATATTTTTTAATTAATAATATAAAAAAATTTATACTATAAAATTAAACTCTTACTTAACATTTTTTGAAAAATATTTAAAATTAGTGTTGAATAATAGGTCTATGAATTGAAAATATAACTTATCATTGATTAACATTGAAAGCTGAAATGATATTATATAAATATGCAAAAAAAATTGTTTCTCACTTCTCATTCAATATGCCTTAGAAAAAATATTTCACGCTTTTGGAGTATTGCGCGAAATTGTAGTCAACTTATTTATTGTGTTATATTTTGCCTTATTATTTTCATTTTTAAAAAATTGGAAAAATAAATATGAAAATTAATAGTGAATTTTACTATTAGTTCACGCTAAAACGTTACCAATAAAAAAAAAAAAAGCACAACTCAACTCAATATCTTAGGAGTCTACATACATACAATAATTTATCATGCTTTACATCCTGTCTTTCACTCAATCATGTCTTTATTCAACTCATTTAGAAACTAAATCCAAGAAATAATGTTGATACTATATTTTTTGCATTTTTTACTTATACTCATTTGACTATTAAAAAAAA
The DNA here is from genome assembly GCA_030441495.1 of Dalbergia oliveri. Taxonomy (NCBI): domain Eukaryota; kingdom Viridiplantae; phylum Streptophyta; class Magnoliopsida; order Fabales; family Fabaceae; genus Dalbergia; species Dalbergia oliveri. The sequence goes on from JAMLFY010000001.1 coordinate 5,341,355, forward strand.
TAAATTATTAATTAGGAAATGCATTTATTTTGTTATCGGTTTTTAAAAAATATATTGCAAGAATGGCGTGTAAATTAAAAAACAATGACAGAACCACATTCACAGGACTGCATGAGGGGGAAGCTTCCCCCAAAATTAAAAGAAAAAATAGCGTTACAAAATTTTAATATCTGTTTAATTTCAGTTTTTAGTTTTTTAATTTTTGAGATTTTATAAAAAAAACTATAAATAAAAATTGAAGACAGAAAACTAAAATCAAACAAATTCTTATATAATTTTAGCATTTTCTCTTATCTTTATAAATTATCTATAAATATATATTTTTATAAGTGCTCGATAATTTTAAAGTACGTCTTGATTTTATTGAGATAATTTAATTTTCTCCTCAACCTAAATATTTTAAGTAGAAAGGTAAACTTTTAAACAAATACCAAAATCTCAATTTAAGAAGTAGCAACAAGCTAACAAAAACTTCAAAACTTTTTAGGAAAATCTTGTTTACATCCTTTAAATTTTATTTTTATTATTAAAATGACAAAAGTGATATCTGATGAAGCTCCCCTAATTTGAATTTGGAATGTATGTAAAATAACATCATCGTCAGAGATAGTAACACAAGTGTCAAAATAAATAATAATTTAAATAGATTAAAATGCCAACATATGTTGTCAAAATATACATTGAAAATAGTTAAAACAACAATTCATATATCTTCAAATAGTGGATATGATGGCGGCTAATATTTAATGAAAAACGTTAGTAGTTGCAAAGGATATGCTCATGTCTGTAATCAGAAAAATGGAGATATGGGGAAAAGGAAAAGATATATAGTACGCAAAGTAAGATAAATATAGCTATTTAAATTTAATTTTTCTATCGATAATAGATGTAGAGCTCGAGTATATGGTTGTGGGGTATTGTCTCGAGAAGTATATGTAATACCCATTACTCTGCAGTGTGAAAATGAAATCCAGTGGAGCCAATTTGGGAACTTGTTGTCTGCAATAGTGGAAGCAGATTCAAAAAGGACAGCTCGGGGAAATTGACCTAGAATATCACCAAAGGAAACACTTTGCAGAAGATAACTATGATAACAGACCAATGAAAAATGCTGGAGGGTAGAAGAATTTAAGTCCTAGGATAAATAAGCACTCCCAAATCATTTATTTTTGTCTAATAATTGTGATGGTTTATATTAAAAATTCTATCAAGATTTTTCTTGGCTTGTAGTATTACTCCAAACCAATTGAGTGATAATAATATAACCTCTAGTTGATGATAATATAGTCTTGAATTGATGCAAGAAGTTAAGATTGATTTTTAATTATGTATGGCTATATAATGTTGGATTATGTTTACAATAGTAGATATATTTTCACTTATTAAGTTTATAAATTTAATTTTCATGCAATGATATATATTATATAAGTTTAATTTTTATATATTCATAGTGTAAAACTTTTTACATTATTATAAATCAAATTATTTCATTTGCATGATTTTTCAAACAACAAGTGTAAACTTTATTATTATTGATGTGACAATATATAATTAAATAATTTTTACACTACCAATACATATGAATTAAACTCTATTATATATAAAAAAAAAAATTAATGTAATCATTCAATTATATTTATCACATAAGTAAATATAATTGATTTTTATACTATTATAACTTCAAAGGTATAAATAAATTAAAATAAAATAATTTTATTAGATAACAATATAAATCAATACATTAAACTTAGACTATGTTTGACTAAAACTAAAAGAAAATTTTATTAGGTCATTTTACCCTCCCATTAAACAAGTCCTAGTGGCCTAGTTTACTATGATTGTGAGAATATATAGTATCAGCAGCCATCACCCAATTAACATCAGAAAATTGAACAGATACACAAAATTCACAAGTTCAACGCATCATGTAGATAAACTCATAATAAAAACATGAAAGCTACATGCTCAAAATTCTTCTTATAATATCAAAAATATTATTTAACAAGTTAAAAAGTGAATGTTATTGAGATGCAAGCTTTAATAATTATTAGATGTGATAAATGGATCTGTTATAAGTTCTGTATCTTGATATAATTCAATGATTATTAATGAATTGTTAATGAGACAAGACTAAACACCACATTTTAATTACTGAAATAGCACCACTCTTATAATATCCAACCATATGTAACCCACATTATTTATATGTATCACTCAAATATTCTAAAACTGGCTGCCACCCCATTCAAAGCTAGATCGTTCATGGCAGGTTCCAATAGACTCTCCCTTGCCATGGAGAAAACCGGCCAATGGTACACATACACTCCTAACTCCTACTCCATCATCTCCACCATTATTTTCATATCAACTCATCATGCACCATGCACGCATATGCATGCATGCATGTACATATATTGATCACTCTCTAATCTCTTTCATTCCATGAAATCAATTTCCCATTTTATTTAATTATTATTTTGTGTTTTTTTGCATTATAATTGCAGGGTTTTCTCTCAGGAAATCCACCAGACGTTATAGTTTCAACTGGAGAAGCAAGTTTCCCTCTCCACAAGGTACACAAAAACTGCAAAACTAACTAACGCTAACTACTTTAATTATGCATGTCTCATGCACGTGACTGAAAATTTTGATTTTGTTTTTTTGTTTTGTTTTGTGCATGCAGTTCATGCTGGTGGAAAGAGCAACCACATCAGGAAACTGATAA